>VUQH01055572.1:0-13159 GCA_015106775.1 Etroplus canarensis | reverse complement strand
TATCGTATGCCGTGCAGGTTTGTAAACAAACTCATGCGGTAACACAGAATGCGCAGACACTGGCAGCCCCCCTGGTCCTCTGAAAGGCAAAAAGTTAACAGTTTGAAGTTCCAGAATTGATAGGAACGTTAACAAAAAAGGCTCCATAACTGTTTGGATTCAAATTTCAGTTACATCTTGTCTAATTGTGCACTGATCAGCCTGCATACAAACCCTTGTTGCCAAGATGGATCTGACCTATTCGGGGCAAGGACTCAGGACCTCTAGGGCTGTGCTGCAGATGTTGGCAACAGATCCTTTGGGTCCTGTGGGAAGTGTTGCCTCTGTGGATAGGGCTTGTTCCAGGTGCATCCTGTGGACACTTAATCGGATTGGGATTTGGGTCAGCACTGTGAGCTCTTTGTTGAGTTTGCTGCCATGGGGAGTGAGCTTGGTTTTCACCATTGTTTAAATGGGTGTTGCATATCAAAGTAACCACATGAATGCCAGGGCCCAAGGGTTCAAGGCAGAATATTGCACTGCTGCAGGATTATCAGTGTTATTCACTTCACCTTTGGCTGATCAGTTTAAAAAAACAGATTAAAGTTAAGCTATTTCACTTTTGACAGAACAAAAAAAAAAAAATTATATAATGCTTTGTTCACCAGTTTTATTTACAAACCCCATTTCCAAAAAAGTTGGCACGCTGCATAAAATGTGAATGAAACACAATACAGACATTTGCAAATCATTTTCAACCTGTAATCTTCAATCTATCAATCTTCAGTCAAATACATCTCAAAGACAAGATATTTAATGTTCAAGCTGATAAATTTTATTGTTTTTTGGAAAGGTCTGCAACACGTTCCAAAAGATGGACTGACCAAAAGTGAAAGAGTGTGCTGTTGTCTGAGTCCACATTTCAAATTGTTTTTGGAAATTATGGCCATGGAGTCCTCAGGCCTAACGAGGAAAAGGACCATCAAGATTGTTATTAACACAAAGTTCAAAAGCCAGGATCTATGATGTATGGGGGTGTATTAGTGCCCATGGAATGGGTAACTTGCACATCTGTAAAAGCACCATTAATGCTGAGAGGTACATCATACAGCAACATGTGCTTCCATCCAGGTGACAGTTTCTTCAGAGACACCTCTGCTTATTTCCGTAAGAAAATGCCAAGCCACATTGTGCATGAGTTGCAACAACATAGCTTTGCAGTAAAAGAGTCCAGGTATTAGACTATCCACCTGCATTCCACACCTGTCTCCTTTTAAAAATGTATGGTGCATTATGAAGTGCAAGATACAACACAGACCCCAGACTGTTGAGCAACTTAAGATGTACATCAAGCAAGAATGGGAAAGAATTCCACTTTCAAAATTTCAACAGTTAGTGCCTGCAGTTCCAAGCTGCTTACTGAGTGCCCTTAGAAGGAAATGTGATGTAACACAATGGTACTGTCTCAACATTTTTCAAATATGTTAACAGGCATCAAATTCAGAATACATGTATATTTCCAAAAAACAAGTTAATCAGTTTGAACATTAAAAATGTCATCTTTGTGCTCTTTTCAGGTGAATATAGGTTGAAAGGGGTTGGCAGATCGCTGTATTGAGTTTAGATTCACGTTTTACTCGTATTCCAACTTTTTTAAAATTGGGGTTTGCAAACTCTTGCATTTCAAGTAATTTATGGTCACTAATATGAAGGTGGTTTAGGTTACTGCTGGTTAATCCCGCTGTGTTTTTGCTTCCTGATTTTACTTACCTTCCTGTAACATTTTAGCTACTACTTTGCATGTAGCTGTCCTGTAGTTTACAGCACTGCATGAAAGGATCATTGTTTGGCGAAAGGTACACGGTCTTTGCATTACACATACATGTTTACTTTCATTGCATGTCTTATAAATATCTTCATTTTCTCCTGCTCTGTATTTGGTTTGGTTATTTTTTTTTTAAACCTTCGGCACTTTAGTACATGTTATAATTGACACAGCCATGGCAGAGAATTGAAATCGATTAACAAGATTGCAAAGGAGCCATATCAGCAAACCTGTTTATTAGGCTGTAAATTGTTAGTTGTTTTATTGCTCTATTGCTGAGGGGGAGCAGCGCACATAAATAGCGAGTGTTCCATAGTAATTGGTGTGACAGCGTTAATCATTAACCTTTTTACCTCTCTGCTTTTCTTTCACTTCCAGCTGACTGGCTTGTTTCAGTTTACTGTGCGGCTCCTCATAGAGACAGAAGCTCGCTTTACATCAGTCGAGAGGATCAATCATTATATAAAGGTAAGAGCATTGATTAGCACAGTGAGAAAGGTGGATTATGTGACACTGTCTGGAATAGCTCCGCCAGTCCAGACCACATGAGATATATGAGAGCAGTTTAAGTCAGGCCAGTTGGTATACCCAGACACGTGTGTGTGTGTGTGTGAGTGAGTGTGTTGTGTACATGTGATTACGAATGTGTGATAAACCCAGATAGAACCCCTTTGTGTGGTATTAACACACTCCAGAGCACATGACAGAGCTTATGTCACACACCAGCCATCAAACCAAAAAGACAGCTCAACATTTTCTTCTCATGTGCCAAGAAAATCTCAGAGAGAAAATCACTGCAAATCAGTTAGGGGGCTTGCCCCTACACACAGATTTACAGATTAATAGCTGATACCATCACTTTTTCCTTATCTCAGAGTCTTGAGAGCGAAGCACCCAGACAAAGTCCCGAGGCAGCCACTCCTGCCCCCTCCTGGCCTCAGGAGGGAAAGATCACCTTTCAGGATGTGAAGATGCGTTATCGCGATGATCTGCCGCTGGTGCTTAAGAACCTGTCCATCACTATCCTGCCTGAAGAAACCATCGGTATTGTGGGCCGTACAGGATCAGGTACAGCTGACCTTTTTAGTTTCCCAGCCAGTACAGTTTTCAGCTTCCATTTCCATGTTAGTTTCGATGTCTACATTTGTTAACACAACATCCTTTCTATATGTGTTTGCAGGAAAGTCCTCCCTGGGTGTAGCTTTATTCAGACTTGTGGAACTGACCGGAGGCTCAATTATCATTGACGGAATCAATATTGCACAGATTGGTCTGGATGACCTGCGGAGCAAGCTAGCCATCATTCCTCAAGAGCCTGTGCTCTTCATCGGTACTGTCAGGTAATCCAGTGATAATTACTTTCATTACTAATCACTACAGCTGGTCCAGCTTAAATGTTTTTTTGGTTAAAAATCATATCAGTAAATGGGGGGAAAACAACCATACTTCAGCAATTAATGCAGCTGTTCTAATGGAAAATCTGTTTTAGTTGTGCAACCAGGTGGTCCAAATATGTATCTGTTTGTTTAAATGTCTGCATGTGTTTAGTATTCTCTTCCTATACAGATGGCCACTCTCTACCTTAAAAGTGCCTCTAGTGAGCCCATCTGTTAAAAGCTACACTATATGTTTTGTACATCAAAAATAAGCAGGATATTTTTCCGTACAGTTACTCAGTGTCTATGAATCTGTTTTAATTTTTTTCCTCCATTTGGCTCTTTCAAGATATTGGGAGGCTTTGTGTATGCATAGCAGTGATCTGATGTGTGCCTGTTACAATAAGAAAAAAAGATGTTATGTGGTAAGAAATTAAACAGCTGAGCTGAATTTGACAGGCGAGAGTATTCAAAAGCAAAACAGCAGCACTGCATTGTGAATGAGTTACCTTAGCCTTAGGTCAAAATGGATCTTGGTCATTGATTGTTTGGAGCTCAGTATCAGCAGTACACTGTATGTTTTGTCATAATATAAAATTGTCAGGGGCAGCTGTACCCCAGGAGGTAGAACAGTTGTCCGTTATTATTCAATCCAAAGTGTTCTTGAGCAAAATACTGGACACCCTATAATCTCTCCCTGATGTACCATTGCTGTGTGTGGTATTAGAGCTCTGTATGTCTAAAGAAACATTTTGTGTGGCTTATAAGATTACAAAGTACTTTATAAATGTGGTCCATTTTTTATTGTCACAATATGTAATCCAGTTAATGAGTGTTGCAATCATGGTTTATTTCCAATAGGAGCAATTTAGACCCGTGGGATCAATACTCTGATACTGAGATCTGGGAAGCGCTTGAGCAGACACATATTAAAGAAATGGTGGGTTGTAAAATGGTTAGATCAATTAAATTATACTTTACATGACTGGAAGCACTGTACTTACACATCTTTATATCCCTTTGACCTTCCTCAGGTCAGCCAGCTGCCTCATTCGCTCCACTCAGAGGTGACGGAGAACGGAGAGAACTTCTCAGTGGGAGAGCGGCAGCTCCTCTGTGTGGCCAGAGCCCTGCTGAGAAACAGCAAGGTGCTGATTGTTTAATACAGCTGGTTTATATTTGCATGCAGAATAGCTGATAAACCTCTCAGTTTTAAACTAAATAATCAGGGCTTCTCTATACCACAACCTGTATGGGATACCACTGCCCCCTGGTGGTGCACATTTTAACTGCATCTCATAAACTGATAAAGCTTGAGGTGGGGCCTCTGCAGCATATAGTATGTGATGTTTTGCCAAGAGTGTATGCACCACCACAATTTTATGGGCATTTGTTTGTCTGGAAATTTCCACAGTCATCATAGATTACACAGACTGAGAAACGCACAGACAAATATTTGTCATTACTGTTCCATAATTTAATCGCAGCAGTATGAAAAAAATTTACCTTCGGCTGCTCCCTTGTGTTCTCCTCCAAGTTTCCCTACAGCGGACTAATCCACATTGGTAATTTACCAAGGTTTTACACCTGATGCCCTTTCTGACTCAACCCTCCACAGTGAGAGGGGCTTGTGTCTCCACTTGGAATTGAGTCAGGGACCCTTCAGTTGATTCCAGCAATATACATCTGTTTTTTTTTTTTTAATTTATTTGTTTTTTGCTTTTTGTACATTAAATTTGAAAAAATTTGAGCGATGATTCTGCTTTGAACATTATATGAATCATTTTATGATATAGCCATGTCATTAGCTTTCTACTTTTAAAAACAACACCTCTTTTTAATACATATGCCACTTTTTTATAACACTGACATCTCTCTCTTTTTTCTTTTTCATTTTAAGATCCTTATATTGGACGAGGCAACGGCAGCCATTGACACTGAGACAGATCGCCTTATCCAGGATACCATTCGTAGTGCATTTGGCAGCTGCACCACTCTCATCATCGCCCATCGTCTCAACACGGTGATGAGCTGCAGCAGGGTCATGGTCCTGGACAGTGGCCAGGTGTGTATAAATGCAACATGACTGACTGCACAACTCGGTCCGTTAGTTCAACCCATTCTTTGAGTTGAAATACCCTAATTTACTATGTGAACTGGTTCCTTTTATATAATGGATGGGGTGAGACAGTGCACATTTTACTTGAACAGTTTTCAGGCACACTTTTGATACTGGCTGATGGCATCAAATGCACATAAGTGATTACCATTTTCAGTGTTTCAGCCCTTAACCCTGTGAATAAGTTGAGTTCATATCTCTATCGACAGTACGTAGAGTTCAGAGCAGTGAGAGAAATCAGACTGATGCATCGGAAGAGATAGATTTATGGTATGGATGTAACCCCGATTTGTTACCAGTGAAAAGTCACAGACCTTAATAAGTTGAATTGTTTTATTACTATTACATGAACCTAAATTACTTTCTGCATATTGCATTAAAAGACAACTTAATTTTTAATTTTGTGACCTTCAGCTTTGTCTGTATTGCAAGGGATCCCCAAGATAATCTCATTGTTTGAGCCATTTTTAAAAGAGTCCATATACCTCAAACTATCAGTGTAAGCCACTGAGTGCCTGTAGTGATCGGTGCTGCTTATAGAAATTTGTAATTCACCAAAATGTAGCAAAGGCTGTCTAAGGACAATGTTTTCTAGATATTGAAATGCTTTTCATACACTGCCGCTGGGAAATAACTTGGGTTGCAATAAGTGTGGAGATAATGTGCCCAGATTTTATGTGCAAGTGCTGATTTTGTTTTATCCTGTTCTTTCTCATAGATTTTGGAGTTTGACAGTCCTGTTGCCTTGCTGGCAGATGAAAACTCAAGATTCAGAGCCATGATAGAAGCATCAGAAAACCAAAGCAGATAAAACACACTGGAGCTGAACTTCGGATGCGAGCTGCGATCCTACAAAATTACATATGTGATTTGCACACACCAAAAATACTACTACTACTACTACTACTACTACTAATAATAATCCAGTCCTGCTATGATCATGCCATGGTATGAAAATAATAAGTAAAAAAATCCAGTGATGGCTGCTCCATGTAACCGTTACTTTTTATTTCCTCACCAAAGACCCAGGGACAGCACTTCTTAACAGTGCATCATATCTCAGTATTCAAAATGAGATGTATCAGCCTCCTGCTCTGTGCTGCCGTGTTACAGGTGTTATTTCCGGGGGACCAAACGATTAGCTGCAAGTGAAATCGAGCTGTGTCTCTGACAATAGCACCTTATGTGTCATGCAGACACATTGGATGATGGTACGATGCTTCTTTTTCCTCTGGAGGTCAGTTAATCAGTCAGACTGTAAATTAGTTTTATTTCCATGACTGAGAACTGACGGTCCAGGAAATTACTTTTAAGCAGAGAATAATGTGAAACAGATTAAATATTACATTTATAGTGTTACTGACACTTTTTACTTAAAGATTTTATTTGTTTTCATTAATTATTAAATACAGTATATCTAACAAAATCACCTCTTATGCATTCCTCTGAGGCACTTTCCAAAACAGGCTAAAATGTTTCACTGTGTTTTTGCTGTTGCTATAATGTAGTAATTTCAGTAAATTATTGCAGATGCGATACGTGCCTAGAGCTGTAAACACTTTCAGGTTATATAACGGAGTTAGCCATACAAGCATGCTTTTTTTTAGACTGCATGCAAGTACTGTGTTTAAAAAATGAGCTAATGTTTTCAAATGCTGGAGGTGACTGTTTTACCAGCAAGATAAGTTTTTTTGTAGCGGTACAGTGTATTTGCAACAAAGCTGAAAGCAATCAACGTCAGGGTGTATCTGTAAATGTTTTGTTTATACAGAACAGAGGATTTTAAACTTGTGCCTTTTAAACAAGTATGTGCTGAACAATCATGAACAGTGCAATATCTCCCTATTGCTGTGATACCTTTCAAGATTGCCTTTGTACGCTTGAGAATGTGATGTTGCAATATATTTTTGTTAAATATCTGATTTTTAATTTGAAGATTTTTTTTTTTTCAATAAAAATATTTATTTTATGATGATGGTGTCTAATTATCTAAGATGTACATCTCTGCCAAGGAGGTTATGTCATTGGTAGGGTTTGTCTTTTTGTTTGTTTGTATTACTCAAAGTTATTACTCAAAGTTATTGACATATTTTATTGAAAATGTTACTGGAGGCAGACTTGGTTTAGCTTAAACGTGATCAAATTTTGGAGTTATTCTGCATTTGGCTCCAGGAATTTTTGGAAGGACTCTTTACCATTGTTAGTAAGGGTAAAATTGAACAGTGTGTTTTACAGTACTGTCCATAAGTCTTGAGCTACCATTCATTTCTTTATTTTTTGCTAGTAAAATAGGAAATATGTGCAATGATTTATTGAAACGTGTAAATGGAAAATACAGTACATAAGGCAAAAACAGAGTTTGTACTATTCTAACAACTCAATATTTGGTATGACCACCTTTATTCTTCAACACAGTCTGAGCTCTTTGGCAAGCTTGCTTGTTATTTCTTTAAGAAGCTTTCAAGAATAGTTCTCCAGCCTTCTTGAAGGACACTCTAAAGCTTGTTGGATGTTGGCTGCCTTTTGCACCATTCTTTGTCAAGATGATCCCACACTGCTTCAGTATTGTTGAGGTCCAAGCAAGACTTGTTTCTGCTGATTTTCAGTCTAGTTCTTGTGTAATTTGTCATACTTCAGCCTTTTCTCCCTCTTTTCCTTGCTTGAGAATGGCTTCTTCACAGCCACCATTCCACTGAGAGGCTTTGACAAACAGTGGATGGATCAGCTGAAGGGTCTGATACATCTCTCAGGTCTTGTCAGGTGGACTTTGCTGGGGTTTTTTCCTGTTTCTTAAGGACACGACTTTCAGATAGTGTTCATGAGCTGTAGATAGATATTTTTTTTTTTTTAGGCCTGCCACCTCTTCATTTTTCCTCCACTGGTCCAGTTTCCTCAGATTTTTCAAGAGCACACTGCACAACATGCCTCAGATAGGCCAAGTTTTCAGCTAACAGCTCTTTGGAAATCATCTTGCAAAAATCTGATTTTATGGCCATTAAACTGTTTGGCGTTTGTTGTAGATTCAACTGAAGAAATGGAAACAAATGTGTTTTTTGCAACAGACAGATTTAACAAAGTGCCTAAAGATACAATTTTAAAATTGGACACAACACATTTTTTTATGCTTGACTGATTCATAGGTCACTGTTAAATGGCTACCAAAGGTACAAAGACGGGAATGAAAATGGGTGGAAAAAGCAGCCAATGTCCAAACAAAAAACAGTAAGACCTTCAGAAAGCCTGGGGAACTATTGCTCAAGAGCACTATAAAATAAAAAATAACAAGAAAATCTGGCTGCTTGGAAGCAAAATATAAAGAAATGAGGGGACATTCAAGACTTTTGCACAGTACTATACCATCACAAATACAGTTCACGTTAAACTGATTAAAAACTGATGATCCTGATATCCCTCTAGATCTAGGGATGCAATTTATGCAATATGTGGAGTGAATTTACAGCCTCAGCAGCCTTTAGGTATGTTGTCTCAAACTGCTTTCATTTCTATGTTAAAGGGAAACTGCAGTTCTTGAGAGTAAGACAACATAGTACACTAGTTCTCAAATCTTAAAAGGGGTATTTAAAGCACTCCAAGGGGTATGTGACATTTTTTTAAAATTATATATAAATAGATATATAATTTTAAGTGCCTATGGGTGTCATAAGGCTAGCACAGCTTTAGTGCCATTTTAAGCTCAAACATGCAGGTCATGTCAGGGTTTTTTCTAATTTTTAATCCTGAAAGAAGGTAATTTCACATGATGAATTTATCAAGATTTCTTTTTTGTAAACACTTTCTATGCACAACTATGTTTATGATTCTTTGTGAAGAAATGTTTATAATTAAATTTAGTTTCAGATAAGATTTTTACTATAATCCCAAGAGAGGGCACTTTAATTTGGTTATTTTTATGTACACAAATCTTTATTCATAATTAAATTATTTCTATGTTAACAAGTTTTAAGTTATTTTTTTAAGTATTTTTATTTCCAAAGAGACCACTAGTGATGAGCAATGTTTTGCACAGTTATAAAGTTTAATAATTCAGACACTGATGCTACAGTGCTGTGTTTTACATCTTTTTTTTCAACCAAAAATTCTTTTCTCTGGTTAGGGTTACTAAGCTGAAAAAATATTTCACAGGGGTACATCGGTGAAAAAAGGCCAGAAACCACCAACATAGTATATGAAGGGAAAAAGAGGTTGTAGTGGTTTACACATTTGCCTTACAAGCGAAGGTCCCTTGAGATTCTAGGTGGGGACAAAAGCCCCTTCACCATAGAGGGTTGCATCTGGTGAAAAAGCTCTGCCAAATTACCAGTGCAGATTAATCCGTTGTTGTGATCCCTTGGGGAGAATACAAGGGAGCAGCTGAAGGTGCATTTTGCTCTACAGCTGCACAACATCTGATGGTTTTTCCCAAAGTGACTTACCTAGAGTTAACTACATGTTTGAAAATTACAATCAGTTAAAAAAAGTGAGTTAACCTGGCTTTGTTACTCTTGCTTAATTCCCACTTCAGACTATTAGCTTGAGGCAATAGTAGCCAAAGCTACCGGTAAGCATGATTTGCATTGTGGGTACTGCAGGCACCATTTTTAACAGGGGAAAAGAATGCATGGAATACAAAGACAATATGTCTGGTTACATTTTAAAGCTTTTCTACTTGAGTGTGACAGTGTCCTAGTAGTCCATTGCTATTTATCAGTACAGTACTCTTTTTCAGTGTTCATTTGTGACTTTTATAAAGTTATGGATATATTTATAAGCATCATAAATATTTCAGTAGATACGTGCTTAACACATATTGTCAGAATAGCCCCACATAAACATGACATCTAAGACCCCCTCCCAGGCTGTATGCAGGGGTGGAGTTAATACCTTTTACAAGTGCAACAAACCCAAAGGTTGTAAATTGGCATTTTATGATTCCACTTCAAAAGTATAAAACCCTAACCTTCAAGGTTCGGTGTAGATCTGCTCACAAGCACTTTAGCAAAACCAAGAAATCTACTTGTTTAACCTTTGAGATCAACTCCCAGTGAAGACACATGAAAGTAAAAAACACAGTGCATGACCTTCCTGTTTGGTCGCCTGTTCCAGCAATATGAAAATCTGCCAACCTGGCGTAAACAACTGTTACCAAACAACATAAATTCCTATCAAGGTAGGGGAATACTTGGAGTAAAGGGAAACTTGTTAATTTACAAAACTTGAAACAATCCCTAATGCAAAACTTACACTGCATGCCATTTTCAATAATCTCTGTGCAAGTAAAAGACTCAAATGGTTCCATATGAGACTGTAAGCAGCTCAAAATTTTTAGATTTATTGTCATGGGTTCACTGCCTTAATGAAACATGCTGCAAGTACACAGCGTAACCTTATCTGCTTGGTGCTTCCTGCCCTCTATACTGCATAATTCAAGGGTGTGTGCATGTACAATTTTTTTTGTGTTGGTTTTTTGGGAGGAAAATGTTTCCTGCATAACTAACCATGAAGTGTTTTGTTCTTGTTTATTTTTCTTTCACTCAGTGTTAACTGGAAAGACAGGTTTTAACATTATACTGAGAGAAATGCTGATCTGCTTAAAAATAATATAATAAACAAGTAATTTTTTTTCCTTTTTTCAGAATCAAAGTGAGCTAAGTGACACATCCTGTTTGGTTTTGCTGAATAATTCCTGAAATTTAAATTTACTATGCAATAAATCATTTAGAAGTATGCACAAAACTGAAGCGCATAATGTTTTGACACCAATCCACCTCAAGAATAAGAGAAAAAAGGCATAACTAACCTCAGAGCATTTTTATTTAGGATCATTTTGTACTTTGTGGAACCAAAAATTATTTCACGCCTTTGTAAACTATAAACAAATAATTGTGTGAAATTTTCTTGAAGATAAGGTTTTGAAATTATTTCTGAAGACCACAAGTGTGGTGGTGGTAAATGAGTATATTGCATCTTTCTGCTGGGCACTCAAAGCACTTTCTACCACAAGCCTCATTAATCCATTCAGACAGTGATTTTTCCTATGCGTTACACACACACTTCAGTGGATGTATCAGGAGCAATTTGAGGATCAGTATCTTGCCCAAGGACACCTTGGCACAAAAAGTTAAGAAAGTAGGTGGTTCAATTCTCTATTAGAAAATCAACAGCTCTTCCTCCTGAAGCAAAGCCTATTTTCAGAGGCTCAAAGTATTGGGTCAGTTGACTGACAAGCACTTTCTGGAGTTGATTCCAAGTGATGAACTTGAATTTGGTAGCTCTTCACTGAAACACACAATATGATCTCCAAACTGATGTTGGTGCAATTGAAAGAAGAAAATATTAGGTAGAAAAAACAAAATGAACCAATCAAAGTGTTAACAGCAACTCTAAGGGTGGCCAAAACAACAATCTGATACATTTGTAAAAAAGAAGGATTGCACTGGTCAGCTCACTGACCACTGAAGACAATTGAAATGGATGATTGCAAAAAATTTTAACTTAGGAAAAAAACCCTTCACAACACAAGTCAAGAACACTTTCAAGGAGACAGATGTATCATTGCCAAAGTCTACAATTAAGAGATGCCTTCATAATTGTAACTACAGAGTGAATGCAACAGGATGCAAAACAAGAATTCAGGAGGTAGGCAAAAATATATTTTGGTAGAAAGCATCTAAAAGACCCTGCCCGGTTATGAAGAAAAAAATACATTCTTTAAAAAGATGAAAACAAGATTATGTTGTTATTGAGAAAAGAACTGATGGGAAGAGAAAAGTGTGGAGAAGGAAAGGAACTGCCCATGATCTGAAGCATACCACATCATCAGTCAAACATGGTGGAGGCAATGTTATGGCATGGGCATGTATGACTGCCAGTGAAACTAGTGTTTACTGATGATGTGACTGCTAATAGAAGTAGTGGGATGAATGCTGAAGTGTACAGGGCTATATTCTCTGCTCAGATTCAGCCAGATGCTGCTAAACTGGATGGTGTTCCACAGTGCAAATAAATAATGATTCAAAGAGTTTTGCAAAATACACCCAAAAGTTTCTCAAGGCAAAGAAACGGGATATTCTTCAATTGCCAAGTCAATCACCTGATCTCTCAACCCAATGGAAGAGCTTTTCCATTATTGAAGACAAAACTGAAGGCAGAGAGACCTGCAAACAAGCAGCAACTGAAGGCAGGTACACACAGACTTTGGTGATATTCATGGATTAAGACTCCAGGTAGTCACTGATTATAAAACATTTTCATGCAAGTATTAAAAATCCTTGAAAATATATTAGGTTAAACTGAAGATGAAAGTCTACACTAAGATCACATTTTGAACGTTTGATTTAAAATGAACTGTGGTGGTGTACAGAGGCAAAATTACAACACTACAACTCAGTAGCCTACTTTATTGTATTTCCTAAAAAGTCTTATTAAAAACAAAACTAAAAAATTGAAATGTAGGGTTTTACAGATTTACAATGCACATAGACAGTGTCATTAAACCTCTAAACAGCTGTGGCTCTGTTGCTGACTAAATTTAAGGATTAGCGCTGCAGATTAAGTCAATATTCCTGACGTCATCTTCTTCTTCTTTCGGCTGTTCCCGTTAGGGGTCGCCACAGCGGATCATCTGCCTCCATCTCATCCTATCCTTTCCATCCTCTTCCCTCACACCAACCCTCTGCATGTCCTCCTTCACTACATCCATCAATCTTCTCTGTGGTCCTCCTCTTCTCCTCCTGCCTGGCAGCTCCATCTTCAACATCTTTTGTCCAAAATGTCCACTATCCCTCCTCTGAACATGTCCAATCCATCTCAGCCTTGCCTGTCTGACTTTGTCTCCAAACTTCTCAACATGAGCTGTCCCTC
>VUQH01055568.1:0-21850 GCA_015106775.1 Etroplus canarensis | reverse complement strand
TTCCATTTGAGGATTATGGAGGCCACTGTGCTCTTAGGAACCTTGAGTGCTGCAGAAATTCTTTTATAACCTTGGCGAGATCTGTGCCTTGCCACAATTCTGAGCTCCTTGGGCAGTTCCTTCCACCTCATGATTCTCATTTGCTCTGACATGCACTGTGAGCTGCAAGGTCTTATATAGACAGGTGTGTGCCTTTCCTAATCAAGTCCAATCAGTTTAATTAAACACAGCTGAACTCCAATGAAGGAGCAGAACCATCTCAAGGAGGATCAGAAGAAATGGACAGCATGTGAGTTAAATATGAGTGTCACTGCAAAGGGTCTGAATACTTACGACCATGTGATATTTCAGTTTTTCTTTTTTAATAAATTTGCAAAAATTTCTACATTTCTGGGTTTTTTTTCTGTCAAGATGGGGTGCTGAGTGTACATTAATGAGAAATAAAATGAACTTTTTATTTTGGCAAGTGGCTGCAATGACACAAAGAGTTAAAAATTTAAAGGGGTCTGAATACTTTCCCTACCCACTGTATATCCCTCTTAGGAGACCCCTTATTTTTTATTTCACATAAAAGCCAAAAGCTAGTTGGACAGTTTTGTTAAAGTCAAGTCCTGTTGACTGTTCTGCACAATCAGTGTTGTATTTGTCACATTATATAAAGCACAGTGGTTGCTAGCTTTTTCCAAGCTGTAGTTCTCCTGCAGTCTGAGTCAGAATATCATCCAGGTATTTGGCAGTATTTTTCTGCATTCATCTTTCCTTCCACCTTTAAGCCTTCCGGGGACTGCTGCTGAGAAGCGCCTCCAAAGCATGATGCTGCCACCACCATGCTTCGTGGTGGAGATAGTGTGTTTGTGGTGATATGCAATGTTTGGTGTTCACCAAACATAGAATCCAATGCAATTTTTGTCTCATCAGATGAAAGAACCATCTTCCAGTTGACCTTGGAGTCTCCCAAGTGCCTTTGGATGAATTCCAGGGGATATTTCATATGATCTTTTTTCAACAGTGGCTTTCTCTTTGTTAAAAGAGGGGTTGAGACTGGTCGAGTTAGGACTCTGGATCCCCCACACAGCACAGCAGGAGAAGTGACAAATTTTGCGCAGGCATACATGCTTCGACTGGTGAAGAACCCAGTCAAGAGTTGTTTTTTCTTTTTATGTACAGAAGGTTTCAAATTCTTCAGTAGCCATAGGTGTCTTAATGGCCTCCCTCAACAGTCTTCTTCTTGCCCGGTCATTCAGTTTGTGAGGACGACCAGCTCTAGGCAGATTTAGACAAGTACCATACTCCTTCCATTTCTTAATGATGGATTTGACTGAACTCCGTGGGATGTCCAGTGAGTTTGAAATCTTTTTGTAGCCATCGTCTGACTTATCTTTCAATAATCTTTTATCTGAGTTGCTTGGAGTGTTTTGTCCTCATGTTGCAATTGTAGCAGGAATACTGATGAACCAGAGACTGGAACTCCCAGACACACATCAACTGCACTCATTTGAATTCCATTTCACTAATTGTGACACTGCTGGAATCAATTAGCTAGACCTCTATTGAATTAGTTCAGGTCCTTTAAAGAGGGTGAATATTTATGTGAATGTATTTTACACTATATATTTTTAATTCATTAACATTAGTTTATAAAACTGGTCTAGTGTCCCCGATAGCGTAGTGGTTTGCGCATTTGCCTTACAAGCAAAAGGTCCCTGGTTCAATTCCATTATTTCATTTAATAAAGCAATAAAAGGGTGAAATATCCAAAAGGGGGTGAATACTTTTATAGGTATTATAGGCTTTCTCCTGATAACCCTTCCAAACAAACCATACTTCTGCAGTCTTTTTCTAATTGTGCTATCATGAGATTTAATATTTAACAAGCTAACTGAGGCCTGTAGAGTCTAAGATGTAGCTCTTGGGATTATTTGCAATTTCTCTGAACATTGCACGGTCTGCCCTTAGGGTGAATTTGCTGGGACCTCCACTCCTGGGAAGATTAGCAGCTGTCTTGAATCTATTCCACTTTTGAATAATATTTCTCACTGTAAAAGCATGGACTTTATACTGCATAGTAATGGTCCTATAACCTTTCCCAGATTGATGGGCAGAAACATTTGCTTCTCTGAGATCATTTCTAATGACTTGGCATCTTTGGCATTATGTTAAAACATGCCTGAGTGTTCCAGCAAAATGCCAAAACTTCAGCTTTTATGGAAGTGGTCACACTTGCTGATGATTAATTAATCAAGGGTATTTGATCAGCAGCACCTGGCTGCTATTTACCCTCTTAATTCCTATGGAAGCAGTAAAAGTGCATTTAGTCTTTCACAGGACTGCATGGAGTCCTATGAAACCTTTTTTCACATCTCCCTGTTAAACAGTGTTGTTCTTTTCTAGTTTTTGTCTATACTTTTTAATTTCAAATAATTAGGTCAGTACACATACAGTACTCTATGCATAAGTAATGTGCAAGAACCACAAGCTCAAATTTTAACCTTTTCTAACCTGTTTCTGACAGTTTTTGACTCTTGTAATGTGTCCCTTTCAAAGGATTTCAACACCAAAGTTGCAGAGCACAGTTAAAAGCCCATTTTCTTTTCATTTCCTGTTCAAAAAATTAAATGGAACGTATTTTACTCACCACGGTAAACTCACACAAACCTCACCATTCTCTTTCTTTCACTCAGGAATCATAGCCCTAGATTGTTGTACTCACAGCCTGTGACTTCTGACCCTCACCTGCCACATCTCCTGGCTCCTTGGGGAGTTTCATTGTGCTACATGCTCCTCCACATCCTAGTGACAGGCCCCATAAACCACAATCGAACAAGATAGCCCACCGCTCTGCTCAATGGAAAGCCTGTGGGATTGCCATCAGAGAACGAGCAAGGGTACGAGTCAGGTCTTGTGTAGATCAATAATGTACTCTCTCCACCATCGCACCATCTGTCACCTCCATTTCTGTGAAAACAGCAGAATAAATAGCAGAGCCTGGATTTGTTGCGTCCAGTGATGGATAATGGGTGATAACGTCGCCTTGGCAACTGTTCTACAGTGTACATACACTATAAGAGTCTCCCATACAACCTATTCTCACTTTAGGCTTCAATGACTATTTCTTTATTAGCAGACTGTTGCTATAAACACCCCTCCATAGGTCATGCTGCAATACAGTAAATAGATTGCATGATAAAAGCCTAATACAGTATATCAGTCTGCTAATACTGTTTAGATTCATTTGCAAACAGAAAAATAACTAATATCTGAGGATTTGACTGGATAAACATGAGCTGCATGAATCAGCCTGTCTCTCCGTCCACCATCTGCCAAACAGGTGATGCCTGGTGTGCACGGCATTAAACATTTCATGTGCTTTTAGAAGACCGCAGGCATCTGAGACCTTGACTTTAAAAAGGAAAAGGAAAAAAAGCAACCCTTACATTTATATTTTAAGTCTTGCTTAACAGGTAACAGTCCCGGCTTCCTGTCTTTCTGAGTGATGTTTACTGATTGTAAACAACTGCAGCTAACTGTGTGAATACAGCACATTTCAAAAGACAAAATGCCAAACAGCCGTACATCTAGAGCAAATCAAAACGGACAAGCCAAAGCAGAACATTTAGCCTCCTGCGGCTCTATCTGCCTCAGAGAAATCAGTCACAGCCAACTACGGTAATGCTTGAGGGACTGCCTGCTGTCAGCTTGAGATGAGCACTCAGAGAGTTTCTACCACAGGTTCCATGCGTTCTGACTTGTTGTACCCAAAATGAGCTTTTAGGTGCCTGCCTGTCTAACACAAAAAGAGACCAGAACACCCTGTTTAGAACTGACAAAAAGGGACCTTCAAGCAGGAGAGAAGAGTGCTGGAATAGAAATATGGACAGTAAAGACCCTGACACAGATGAATCCTTCAAAGGTCGTCCAGGGATGTCTTTAACTGTTGCATTTCCTGCACTTAAGGCAAGAGTCCCGTTTTTATTTTATTTTTTTAAATGCCAGATTTTAAAACAAATGTCCCTTTATGTCTGCATCTAGTCAGTAGCTTCCTAAATGTTTTATATAACCATAACAGTGACTCATAAGGGCTTTAACTGATCTGCCACATCTATGATCTCCTGGTTGTCTGTGATCAAAGTCAAATAAAATAACTTGTCAGATAAGGTTAAATAAGTTAAATAAACCTGAAAGTCTACATCCTTGCTAGCTTTGACTGAAATAAAAATGTCAGCATACTGACAAGGTCACTGTGACAATAGGATGCTGAAGTCTGGTAAGTGTAAATTTCTCTGTGTTCCCCACTGTAGTAAAGCCCATGAAGTCAGATGTTAGAAATAACATACACATAAATATTTTTAATCTGAGCAAATGATCAGAGTCATTACAATTAATTTGGGGGAGTATATGGATGTGTCTATCGACTGCCATTCTAATACTTGACACAACGCTCTTAAAATCACAAATTGTACCTTCGCCCTCCCTAAAAGAAGAGTCACCGGACACTGACATTCAGAACTGCTACCTTATGATGGCACAAGAAACCTGGGCATCACTAAGGTGTGTCAGGTTTAGCCTTCGAGGACCAACTGTTCAGATATTTCAGTCTAACTCATCAACAGACAAGAAACCAACAGATGAAAGGAAATGTTCTATCCTTCCCAGGATTGTTCCCTGCATAGAGGATTTTAAGTAGTTTTGGTAATTGAGGTTTCATTAATACTAAAGCATAACATGATTTGATTATCAAATGGTCAGAAATAAGAAAATCCATGGATTTCTGTCAAATGAGTACTGTGGTCATACTCACTTCCTTGTCAACCCCTCCAAGGTCCATTCTGAGCAAGAAGGAACTGCAAACTAAATAAAAAATGATGGTCGGATAATAGATGATAACTATCGGCTTTAGACTTTCTCTGCACCAAACCACTTATCAAAAAACTGCTGATACTATCCTACTGATTGCCTCTGGTAGACACCAGTCATTTTCAAAATGACCACATGAAGCCACTGTCAGGAAACCTATGTTTTGTTTTGTTTTTGTTGTTTTTTTGTTTTGGTTTTTTCACTGAGAATTGCAAATAACTGAATCTGAAGTATTTTATTACACTAAAGGACGTCTGTCATCCAATATCTCTGTTGTTGTTTTTGCAACATTTGGCTTTTCAGAAAAGGTTCCATGTAATGTTACCACAGTAACGATAAGTTTGAATAACACTATCTTGTGACCTCATCAGTCCCAGGGGAAATATCCTGTAAAAAGGATATGCCATACACATGTTGCAAGAGTATATATTTAGCACCATTAATACAGTCATAAGTAAGGTGCTCGTGTTTAACAGGAAATGGAAAAACAAAGAGAATGTGCATGCATTTACACAAGCTGTAGCACAGAAAACACTGCAATGGTTCCTCTTTTGACACTGAAAATGCACTGTCCCAAACAAGCACACATAAGGTCTGACACTATATAGACAAAAGTGCAGGGCCACACCTCCTAATTCTTGAGTTCAGGTGCTTCATTCAGTCCCATTGCCACAGGTGCATGGAATGGGATGTCATAAAAGTTCCTGTACTTTTTTACTTTTATCCATATAGCGCACGCATATATAGTACTATAAAAAGTCTGGTATGTAATATAGTTTGGCAAATATGAGCACATAATTAACTGTGGGCTGTCCTGGTATGTATCTCTAATCACCAGTCTGATACCTATAAAGCTGAAAGCAAACTATTTTGTTGATTCTAACACAAACCCACTCTAAGATTACTCATGCAGTAAACACAAAAGAAGAGAGCTACTCAGAATGTCTAAAGAGGATTCAACAACATTTTAAAACAGTTTTAGAAATGTCCTTATGCTTTGGAACAAGCTGTTCCAACAGTGAGTCATGAAAGTATTGAATTATTAAATATTTCAGAAAAATACTTTTCAAACAGCTTTACTGAATTCATATAGGCTTAAGACAATGTCTTCCCTGACAATTCCATTATTTTAATCAGCACCTTTTCAAATTAATTAACAAAGATTAAAAACAATGAAGACAGAAGCGGAGACAGGATCCCCTGTTGTTTTTAATAAAAGCCAAGTTGTACAGAATTCATTCTAATGAAGGCAAAGGACCAAGCGTCTGTTCTCTTTGTGATGTGCATGAAAATAGCTTGCATACTTCCACTAACAAAAGTCTGGCATATAATTAATGACAAAAAAACTTACTCCCTCTTTTTACTGCCCTTTCATGACAGTTGAAACAGTTAACAGAAGTACTGGTAATGAGCTCTAAATGGCCGGTGAGGCCATTTGGAATTGAAGGAAAAAAAAGTCACTGACATGGCCAGTCAACGCCGCCAGGTAAAAGCCTCCAGGACCAATTACTGAGCCCGTCACCTCACAGCAAGGCACACACACACACACAAAAGGAAGATAGTCACACATATGACTATGAGGACACCCTGCTAGTAGCTTCAGGGGGGGCTTAGGTTGCTTTGTGCTGCTGTGCGCCCAAAGCACCAGAAGCACAGTTTTTGCAGATAGTAATGTGCTATACTCAGATCTGGTTTGAACAGGCATTATGGAGCCAAATGGCCACCCAGAATATCTTCAAAACTACCAACACCAGTAGGATAGATGATAAGAGTGCAAAGAGAATATTTATGCTCCCTAATTGGGCTGCAGTGGATGAATTCGCATGGTGTGTGGATTGCCTGTAATTCTCCCTGCATTACAGTTCATACAATGCTTTGCTAACAACTCTTTCTTAATGGTGCATTCCTTCAGAGGCTTACATGACCCCCCTTTCTTGCACTCAAGGACAGCAGGGAATAAGATAAATCGTGGCACAAAAAAGGATAAAAAAAAAAACAATAATGGCAAGAAAACCAAAGGGTAGAAGGGGCTCAGAGGAAGAAATGAAAAATGAACAGAGTTAATAGAAGTTGAGAGGAGGGATTAGAAAAGAACAGAGGAGAACAAATGAATTCCACACTGTCCATTATACCAGCTGCAATGTGGTGTAGTGCCACAAGCCAAATGCCCTATTTATTCCAGGCATAATTACACGGCAATGAGGCCCTGCTGATGCCCAATGCGAGGTTAAGTCGATAGGTGACCCAGATTTAAAGCAGCCGTGTCCTGTAATGGCACCAACAGTCAAAGAGCCTTGCCTGGATTCCAATAACCCATCTCATTTGTCATAATAAAAATTTAGCTTGCAATTTCTGCTGCCCACTCTGCCCCTCACTCTCTGCCTCTCATGTTCTCTTTCCTCACCTTTTCTCTCTGACTCTCACTTTGTCCCCCACACACTTGTGTGGATGCAGTGGTTTGGTGGCAATGCTTTATGTCACTGTGCTCATATCGATTCCACCAATGTAATTACCCATGCTGCATATAAAACACCCCACCGACCAATCATTGTGCACCCAGCAACATGAGCCAGTAAGGCTTGAGGTATCTTGCCTAACAATCCTGTTAAAGCATAAAGCTTTTAGTGCTTTTGACCACGCTCCAGAATGACTGAATCCTTGACCCTTTGGTGTTTTTTTTTTCTCTGTTTGCTAACATTCCTCCTTTTCCTGCCCGCCTACCCAAGATTTTCTCTCTCACACACAATTTTTTAACTTTCCTGTGGAGAGGTTATCTTTTAATGTAACATGAAAGAAAAAAGGGGTACACACCACTGGTTATAGGTACATATAAATAAGTACATATGCCATAGCAATTTATCAGGATTATTTGCTATCAGGCTTAAGAGTGAGGAAAGAAAGATGACACAGAATTGCATTAGAGGAATTGTCATACTTCCGCTGAAACTCGAGCCTATGGAAAAATCTGGTGACCAATTTGTATCTTTTCTACCATTACTGCAGTGGCAATATGTGGCGATATTGTCCCCTAAAGCCGGCTGAAAGTGATAACAGTAATTGTATAGGCAGTTGCATCCAGTTACTGCTTATGGGGTAACTTATATGGATGACAGTTTCATTGTATGTGTTCTGTTTTTGTTGTTAACTTTGTATTCATTAGGTTACCGTACTTAGAGTTTCTAAAATAAAGAGGTTAACTATAAATGTGCAACCACTGCTGGCTTTAGGGTGCATCCTAGCTCAGATACCCAGCGTGAGAAGTATCCCCATTAAGCACAAACCTCTGTGCTGCTATTGGGGACAAAGTTTTAGGATATATTTGCATCCACTTCTGGTAGAAATCTGGGTCCTCTAAGTGTGGTCATATGTATTTCACATTCACTTTTTTTGTTTGTTTTTTTTGTGTTGTTGTTGTTGGAGTGACTGAGAGATGCAAAGGCTGTCCCAGATTTTCTAGTCATTGTCTATAAAAGTAGCAAAACTGTACATAGAAAGTAAAGTAGAAATTGAAAAAAATTACATTCTTGCACATTTTGTTGGACCATGCCATTGCAGTAATGGCAGCTCTTTTTCCCAGTACTTCTCTGGGTTTGTTTAAAAGTCAGTACATAAACAAACAAACAACTTTATTCATCCCCTAGATGGAGAAATTCAAATCAAATCACCGACACTCCTACGGATTGAAAAAACACAAATCACACCCCATACAGTGAGGAAAGTCGGCGAATAAGGCTGCCATTTTACAGGCACCAATGAGCAATGTGGGGGAGTTCGGTGCCTTGCTCAAGGGTACCTTGGCAATGCTCTGGGGTGAGTCGTGAGATCTCTGGCCTCTGGTCCACCTCCACACATATCCAGGGCAAGGTCTTGAACCAGCTGGTCTTGGATGGCCGCCAGGTCCCGACGGGTCTTGAGCTGGTGCCCCTCAGCAACCCTCTGTCTCCTAATCATGTCCTCTTACACACTGAGTCATTGCTGCCCCCATCAGGAGCTGTATTGATTGTTATGATTCCTTTACCCAGTTTGTCTCTCTGAAGTACCTCCTACTTAAGTATGAAAGAGAGGCACTTTAAACCTAACATTAAAATGCAGTGAGAGGTAAAAGTGATACTCCACACAAAAATCTGCCTACTTGTTGATTTGAAACACAGCTATCAAACAGTTTGGTTCTAGGTTTTTTGTTTTCATTTAGTTATTTTTTATTGTCTATTTAACAGAGATTATGCATGTTAATGAAAATCAAGATCAAAAACATAAAGTGTAAACACTTTAGCAAAATGCTTGGCAAAACTGCTCATTTGCATCTGTAGTAAGGCTGGTCACATAGAATGGTATAATATACCCTCACTGGTCACTTTGTATTCAACTGCTGAAGACGACCTGCTAAAGTTTAAACAGAGCATTAGAATGAGGAAGAAAGGGGATTTAAGTGACTCTGACCATGGTGTGGTTGTTGGTGCTGCTCTGAGAAACTGCTGATCTGCTGGGAGTTTCCCCAACAACGTCATCTATGGTTTACAGAGAACTGTTCAAAAAAAGAGTAAACTCCCAGTGAGCAGCAATACTGTGGGTGAAAATACCTTTTTCATGTCAGAAGTCAGAGGAGACTGCTTCAAGCTGATAGAAAGGCAAAGTTAACTCAAATAACCACTTGTTCTAACCACAGTGTGCGGAAGACAATCTCTAGATATAGATCTGATGAGTCTTGATTTCTACTGTGACAATTAGATGGCAGGGTCAGAATTTGGCATTGTATCAACTTCAGTCTGGCAGTGCTGGTGTAATGGTGCGCATAACATTTACTTGGCACACTTTGGGCCCCTTAGAACCAATTGAGCCTACCTCATTATTGTTGCTGACTTTGTCCATCCCTTTATGATCACAGTGTGCCCATCTTCTGGTGGCTGCTTCCAGCACAATAACATGCCACGTCACAAAGCTCAAATCATTTCAAACTGATTTCTTTAACATGACAGTGAATTCACTGTACTCAACTGGCTTCCTGACTTGGGGGTCTAGGATGTGGTGGAATGGGAGATTTGCATTATGGATGTATAGCCAACAAATCTGCAGCAACTATGTGATGCTATCATCTCTGAGGTATGCTTTCACAAATCTTTCCAGTACCTTGCTGATCATATGCCATGAAGAACGGAGGCAGTTCTGAAGTCAAAAGTAGGTACAAACCATTTCTAGCAAGGTGTACCTAAAGATGTGGCTAGTGAATTTATATTTAATCAAATACAGATTTACAATAAACAACACAAAAAAGACAAATACAAATCAATGCATCATACCAAGTTAAAATCATCACAGATCTTGTTTGCCATAGCCCACTGTTGTAGATGTGCCTTGCAGCAGAAAGACATTTTTATCTGGGGTTGAGCATTTTATTATCAAATAAATGGATTTCTGGGTAGAGCAGCACTTTAGGTTATGGTAAGCTGGATGGCTGTTAAGTGAGCATGTCTTGTGTTACATCTCTCATTTTCACTTGATTTTTATCATCTACTTTAGTGATGAGATTTAATAACATCAAACCCCATTTAGATCATCAGACCTCATGCTGTTCACCAGGCCAAGAATATGGCTTGGTGAACAGCATGAGGAAATTATGCAAGAAAAAGAGAGCCAAAGCTGACATGACTTTCTGACCTACAGCAGTTGGTGCAAAGAAGGTGAAGGAATCGTTTTTTGAGCAAATATGACAAACATTACCTGAATAGCCAATTGCATTCTTTCTTATTCATTTTCCCTGACACTAGTGCCATCCCTGAGGTGATGGCTGTGCAATCTGTCAGCATGTTTCAAATGAAAGACAAAAGAAAGTGACATTTCTGCTGGTGATTTTCATTTTTGTGTAATGAGTTGACCCCCTCTGTTTTCACTGCTTCCATTAGAATATTATGTGAAGTCTGTCTCTCCAGGGCAATAGAAAGTGAAAGTAAGCAATGTGCATTTAAATTTTCGGTGGCAACCTAATAGCTGAGTTGTTAGCACACATACCACATGGGCACAAATGCACTGCGTTCCATTCCTCACTCTTTCTGCCCAGATTCCTTTCTCCACTGTCACTGTCAAATTAAAGCATGAAATGTTAAGATATATTTTTTTCTTTCTACCTGCTTCATCACATTATATTATGCAATTTCCAGATGAAATAAATTTCACAATGCTGATTACTAGAGGTGGGAATCACCAAAGACCCCATGATGGCATTACTGCCATGTTCCTTAACTCAAGATACGATATTAATTTGATTTCAAACATTTTGTGATATGCTGAACTATGCAGTAACATATACTGCAATTTATGAGCTTTTATCAAACACAAGTTATGTCCCCAAATATAAACTTCTACTTTTTAATCTAATAAGGTACAGTTTCCAGTCTATTCCTCTTAAGTAATTTTTATTGCTGCAAAATGGGATTGAGCAACACCATCATTAAAACCTGTCATATAGTAAATTTTGCATGCAACTGATAAACCGAACTGTTTTTATTACAGTACAGTCCAGGGGTCAGCAACCTTTAACTTTGAAAGAGCCATTTGGGCACAGTTCCCACCAAAAAAAAAAAACATCAGTTCAGAACCTGCTCTTTTTCACTCGTGTCCATTTGGATATTTTTCAAACTGTGTTTGTTCTGGAAATGATGCATGCAGGGTGTGACGCATATTTTGATTGAATAAAATATTTAAACACAATTTTATTTTAATGTTAAAAGGTCACCTTCACCGACAAAATTAGAATTACACTGAATGAATTAACTAACTAAAATAAAATACATTTAAATTAAATTGCCATTATTTATTAATATTATTTTTTTCAAAGCCACAGGAAGCCATGGCATAGGGATGAAAGAGCCACATGCGGCTCCAGAGCTGTGGGTTGCTGACCCCTGGTCTAGTTCAACTTAACTAAATGAAAATATGTGAATGTGAGACAGCAGTTGCCAGCTCACTGTGAGGTAATGAGATGTTATAAGCACATATGAATCCACAAGCCATGACGTCCATGTGTCGCAAATTAATGCAACCCTTTCTATGTACTTAAGCTTTCCTCAAATTTATGCTTCACTTCTCTCCAGAGCATGGGTCCTGCTGTGTTGATAAAAAAAATGTGATGGTGTACTAAGAAGTTCCATTTTTATTTGCAGTTTATGTAACAGGATACTGATGTTTGATATCCCTGTATCAATATTATATTACCATGCAAAATGTTATGTTACTATGCTATATTCATCTCCCCTTACTTATTTAGAATTCCAAAGTAAATTATAAGCATTCACTGTATTTCATATCACCTGTTCTAATAGTAAAAATTACACAGAACTATTGTCACAAGGTTAAAGCTGCTATAATGAATATCTTCCTATGACTTACCTGTAGTAACTAACCCAAGAAGACATAACACCAAATTCATCATTTCTCTTAGTTTTGCACAGTGTTTTCACACCTTTTTAATCATTATTTGTGCATTACTTAGCCTGAAACTTCACAGTTTTGATTCATTTTCACCAATCTTATTTTCATCAACAGCAGGCAGCTCCTATCAGTGCCAAAATTTGTAAACATGTTGTACCTATCAGCGCCAAGATCCAAAGTTAAAAGCCAGCTAGTTAAAAAAAAATGTCAAGCATTTCATCACATAATGTATTTCAATACTGTATTTGGTTAAAAGAGATGAGATCAAACCTAAAAGGACACTGAAAAAGGAGACATGAGACCAACTAAGGCACAAAATGAATGAAAATATTGCCCTAAAAATGTTTAATTCAACTTTTAAATGATCACCATAAAAACAACTAGCTCAGCAATGCTGCACCTGAAGGAAATTGCTCTAGAGTTCAAGCACTTTGTGTGTGTCTTTGGGATTGCTGATTCTTCTTGTTCTTTGCTGTCCAGGAGCACTTAGCTTCAGTGGCCCATTTATTGTCATTTGACATCTGACATCCTTGTTCATCTCTGTCAGGCTTAGATGCAAAGTCATCTCTGGCTAATGGTGCAAACACTGCAAATGGTAAGCCAGCCCATTATGACTGAAGAATACAGACAGCAAATCTTTGCAAAGTTAGCCAGCTTATGTTTGTGAAACCTCTGCATATATCCCTCTCTAAACTATGTGCTGTGATTGCTGTAGTGAGTGAGAATATGAGACACTAAATGAAGGGAGACTTGGGATTTTGCCCAATTAACATTTAACCTTTATATTATTAACTGGAGGAATGTGAAGTGGATTACCCTCACTCTGGCTGGCATTGTCTTTAAAGGGTGTCTCGTTTTTAGTGTCCAACACAGCTTTTAAGCTTGCGAGTGAAGCATTGGAGTCCAAATGTAAGAATCCAAACATGCGTCCATGTTTACTTCCCCTGTGTTTTAAAGAGATAGCAAGGAAATTCCAATAGCACGCATTGCTCGACCCAAGACTGGATGTAAACAACACTGATGCCAATCTGACAGTCAAAAGTGAAGATAATTTATCTTCCCCTGCATCTATCTCAGCAGTAAGCCAGCTTTGTCAGTACCCATGCAGTGAAGACGTTGTTGTTTGAGCCCATTATAAAAGTTCACTAAAGGAGTCAGGGAAACAGGGCTCCTCTAGCTTGACAGCAAATCTTTACTAAAAGCATATAATAGGAAACTTTTTTTCCTGCACAGATGCCAACATTACGTTTTATGCATGAGTAATGGAGGCAGGTTGCAGGGCCTATGCCACTCTATGCTTTGATCAAATAAATATTAAAAACAGTTGCCAAAATAACAGAATGCTTAATTGCAGCATATCGAATGTTAAATAGGGCAGTGTGTTCTCTTAAAAACACAGGTTAATTGGTATGTCACGCTCTGGTGTTGACTTTGCTCCAAAGCAAAGTTTCTGCTGACTAATGCCGGCCTAAAATGGAAACATTTACTTTATTCCCAATTAAATCTTTAACCTCCAAACCCGCTATAATTGAAAAACTATGTTGGCATCATAGCCTGATGCTCTTCTCTTTTATTACTGAAATCTAAAACAAACACACTGACATCCAGTCAGTGGTTCTTGACAAAGCAAGGCACCTCACCCTGCTCATCCTTCTCTGCCTATTCAGCAAGTGAGGAGGGGGGGACAACAATAAATCAAATTCCCCATTCCTGCTGTAGTGCTCCACAGGTCCAGGAGGACAGTGTCCACTTCCTTACATTAATCTTTTAATGGACTTGCCTCCCTTCTCTTTGGCAGCTGCACTTCCCCCGACAGGTCAGCAACGATTGCCGGGGTCATTAGTCCTCTGATAGGCTGAACGATAAGATCAGCAACAATGGGGACAAGGTGTGAGAGAGACAGGGCTGAGCTAGCTACAGCACTCTGGTTAAAGAGGAGAGTCATCTTTGCAAGGTCGTTTTAAGAGAGTAAGACAGCAGGAGTCAATTTAGCAGCAAACAGCAATGCTTGGGGTTGCGTTGCAGTGCTGATGCTTTGATAGATGCTCTGTAAACACTGTACTCTCAAACCAGCAGAAGTTGCAGTTACAGTATTGGCTATTTTTTAATACATGTATTACATTAGCAGATCTTTTGCCTTATCTTTGGATTCACTAATTTAGTGTCTTTGCTCTCTTTAATTATTGAAGTTCAAAAATAACTGGATTTGAAGTTGTTCAGGGTGTGGCAAGATTACTTAAGAGTTCTGAAGAATTTCTCTGATAGGTTTCATGCAGAGCTGTACTGGAGGAGAAGGGTGACTTTGACTAGTGTGGCTGAGCTCTCCAGTTTGGATTGCAGCAAATAAGGCTGGAAACAGCCAGCTTTTCTCTTAATGAACCCAGAGGAAGGTATTTTATAAAACAAAAGGAAGAGATACAAGAGAGGATGTTTGTTCTCCAGGAAAAGCTTTTGGCCCGTCTTCTGATGCAGCTTTCACAGTCGACCGCATCCAAGTTAAAATTAACTGCAGACAAAAACAGTTCAATACATATTGTCAGAGGGGAACAAATGGGCTGGAGTTGGTAGGTTGATAGGGGGTAAATGTATTTCTTAATCTACACTGTGGTATAAGGGTAACTGGGTAAATGTGGCCCACTACTCACAACAAGTCCCTTGAGAGATTATACCAATTGCCATTTCAGAAATGAATTCAGTGACCTACAGTAATGTGAAATTCATTTGCACACTGTTTGCTGCCAGACAGTTGTGTGTTTGTGTGTGTGTATTTCTGTGTGTGTGTTATGCATTTCCTCCTATGGCCACAAAAGCATTGGAAATAAAAGTAGGAAAACCAAATATGACAAAGGGACAGATGCCAAAGAGAATGTCAGCATGATATTTGACTCTGAAGTAAAGGACTGTCTCAAAAGTGTATGCTAGATGCAGCCCCCCTGGATCCTGAGCCAGAGATTTCTTGAGGTTGAAAGAGAGTTGTGAATCAACACAATATAAATACAATTGAACTGAATTACATTAAAAGGTTAAAGGACATTTTTGAAGTTTTCCCAACAGTGCTCTAATTTTTTTTTTATCAGGTTTTAAGACCAACCATCCATTCATTGTGATTGTAGTTAGTACAGTATAATTATACCCCCGGCTATAATAGAATCATTGTGTCTCAGTAACCATTCATCTGATCTGCAATGGAAAAAAAAAAACAAATTGATCATGGGATCATACATGTTAATGATGACATCCTGTTGTGTCTGCCGCCATTGCTGTCTGCTGTTGCCTCAGCTGAAATGGGTAAATGGGTAAAAAATTTCTGGATTATTATGGAATCAAGATTGCGGTTGCCTACATTGGTTCTTAATAATCTAATTTACATTATTATTTATTTTAATGACCGTAATTTAATGACATCACATCAAGTGGGGTCAGATCAGGTTAGCATTCATGAAGAAAATGGGACTATAAGGGGTTAAGTCTACTGTAGTGGTTACGTGGCAACCGCAGGGAGCTAATTTAGAGATAGCTGTATTAGATGCCGTCATAGACTTTTCCAATTTAAAGACTATACCTGCTTTAAATATAGGCAATTTATGCTTCAAGGCAGTCCCTTTGTGCACCTCTAGACAGCTTCAAGCACAGCTTCTATTTTCAGATTACCCCGTAAAAGCTGTCGAAGTCTTGCACCTGCATATCAGTAAAGTCCCCAGACTGCAAACTAGAGAGCAAACATCAGCTTCTGTGTCAAACTGAAAAACTGACCCAACCATGGATAATCAGTTGTGAATGGTGCCAGGTTTCATCTGCATCCCAGAGACCAACAGCAGCCCACAGCGTCCGAGTTACAAGCAGCATATTACAAGCTGCAGTTTAAACTCACAGGATGAGATCCAGCATGCATTTCAGATGCACAACCGCTCAGGTCAGCAAAAGACTTCAAGGGAACAACCCAAAATGGCAGCCCTACTGGGAGTGTTGTAGTTGTGTCTTTTGTAGATTCAATTATTACAACGAAACATGTGATTAAAAAATAACCAATGTGCAGGTTTTGTCTGGACTCAGTTTAGGCATGTGTGATTAAAATATAACATTTTTTAATCATCTGGGCTCCACATGGTGACTGTAATCAAGAAAATAAAGAATTTAAGCTGCATTTCTTGCTTCCAGATTGGTTGACAGCCAATATACTACTTCTTCCCTTGCATCCTCTTCTGTCACACCAGCCCTCTGCATGTCCTCCTTCACTACATGTATTTTCTTTTTTTTATTTATCATTGCTGTGAGTCAGACATAAGGAGCAAAATACAACCCAGTGGATGGAAGCAGTCTGAAGACAATCTCAACCCAACCTCCTAAAAGTAAAACTTAAAAGAAAAACAAAAAAGTCAATGAAAGCTTTAGCTTCAGTGGGGTGCATGTGATACAAAAGGAGATGCACCAACATTTTCTTAAATAAATGAATAAATACTTTATTACAATAAATAACAAATCAAGTGTCAGCTGTCTCACCACTGAGTTTCTCATTACTTGGATGGGCTCAAAACTCCACCATCTGTAACTGCAGTTTTTGATGGCTCTCATCCTGCTCTGCAGCCTCAGTCAGCTAGCAGCGTAGCAGCACATGAACCAATTATCAACCAGCTGCAGGTTCTGGCTGGAATGACCAGCCAGTTCACAGAAGATCCTCAGAGCAGATCCAGGAGTACCATCACCAGCTGCAGTCCAAGATGGTGCAGTCTGCTGAACCATGGCATGAGTCTCACAACACAAGACAAGATAGGCCGGTGGTAACTCATTAGCAGTGACTGAACTTTCAAAATTACTTACATCCCTTTTTGGCTATATTATGATCTTAAGTGAAAACAGGAGTGTGTCAGAAATAACTGGGAATATAACCAGTCAACTTGTGCATAACCATATTCAGTGCATGTTAACCTGCAGGGAAAGAGAGGCTGCTAGTGTGAGCGCTTCTATTATGTGTGTGCAGTGGTGCAAGAGGCCACATATTATTTGATTTGACTAAATTTGATAATTGAAAAATGTGGTTAATGATTTCAAATTTCTCCTAAATACTTGTGCACTGTGGGTTCATACAGTATTTACCCTTATCAGTTAAAATGTGTGTAATTTTGGTTGTTTTCTTACTTTCGGACTAGCCAAATCCAGGTGCATCACTACTTTTCACACAAGATAACATTTATGAAGATTGATCATCAGAGGAATCCTACAGTGTGCCTTCTTATACTAATTATATTCTAACCACTAATCAAATTAGGCAACGGTTTGCATAACAGCAGCCACATGCACAAACATCCACATGCACAAAGTAAAACACGCAAGTCAAATTAAGTAAGCAGTGTAGGCTGTTGAACCCTCAGTGCTACAGCCTTCTCTCATGTTATTATTTTAGAAGACACAAAAACACTTGGACTGATTAGTTCTGGGAATAAATGATCTCTAATTAGGCTAAGTGCTTCAGAGGGAATATTTTAGAAGACGAGGAGCCCTGAACGGCTCTACACAAAAACAAGAGCTGAAACATAGAAGTATCTTCTCTTTCTTCTGATAGCGGGGAGCAGAGAGACTGGGAGAGATAGAAGGAGGCTGTGTGGGTGATGTAGTTTGTGTGGCACGCACACAAGCAATAGTGCTTCCTCTTCTAGTGTAATTAATAAACCATGAACTGTTGCACTTAAAAAGCAAAAGAAGTCAGATCCGTTTGAAAATCTGAACATCACAAATTTTGTAATCTGACATCAGTGAAATGCAACCAGCTCAGATGTACCAACTATCAAAGGATTAAGAGCAGGGATAAGAGTAAAACATTACAAAATAAAGCTTTCTGAAAAACATGTTAAATCTGTTTGAAATACGGTATATCGCATTAACTGTAATCACATTACAGTTACCAATTAAAGGATTATATCTTTTATAATGAGTATAATATACTCATTACACGAGTTCAACTGTCTATATTATTATCTGAAAAAAATTCATGACATTGTTAACTGGCAAGTATGTGACAGTAACAATGAGTGACAGATTACTGTATGGACTAAATAAGTGAAGGAATGCAATGCTTTTTTAATTTATTAGTGATATCAGGTTAGGGAGACCAACTTTTTCTAAGGGCCCTGTCACACCATGATGATTTAACAAGCTTATACTGATGCATCCAAAATCCTCTAAAAAGCTGGCATACACAGAACAAGAATGTTAAATGGACATATGCGAATTGTACTGCTAACATATATAGAACGTATTACCAGTGAAAGCTAGCGTAATGCTGGCATTCACAACTTGAAGCCCATTTATGCCTATTCCCTTAAACACAGCACATACGCAATTATATGGTAGCTGTGTGTGTTAGAAAGACATTCAGTACGACTGGATCACGTCAAATATGTCTACAAGCATCAATATCCATTGGAGATACGTTTGATATATGTTACACATAGATTAAAAACACATTACTCATAGGTTATTAATATGTTTTGGGTACGCTAGAGATTAGCTCCACGTATTTCTACATATGAGTAACGTGAGTCTCTGTATGCATAACGTACCTGCAACATATAGGCTGCATTTGCGGGGCATATGAGCCATACGCTGGCAAACATCGGAAATTTTGTGCATGCTCAAAATTTTCCAGCAGCCTCACTGTACTATGACATATACCAGCATACTTCAACATGCTCTTAACTTATACAAAATTTACCTAGAACTTAATCAACGTAGGCCAGCGGTTTTGCAGATTTTTTCCTACGTAGGCGTATGCTTGTTAAATTCGTCAACATGTGACAGGGGTTTAAGCAGAGCTATTACTTATTTGTGGCTATAAAACCAATTAGCTGTTACTCATATGACAGTTCTTAGTTTAATTTAGTTTATTTACACATTTTTATTAAAAAAAAGTTGCACTAGGCAGTTGCACTAGGTTCTCTTGGCAGCAATGAAAATGAAAAGTTGCAGAATTACATCTAGATATATTAATTAACAATTAATTACAAAACAAGCGGAAAAAAATCTTAACAAACTTCATTTATTAGAGATGTTTTCAATTGTTGTAACTATAATGACGCTAAGATAAGATAAGAAGCTTTATTATCATTGTGTTAAGGTGCGAAACACCGAAACAAAGAAATTGCACTGGCTCTCAGTGAGGTGTGAAACAGCAACAATAAAAGAAATAAATAAATGTTTTCAGTAGAAATAAAAACAGTCTCAGTCACAATAAAAACATAATATAGACAAAGACACACATATGTGACAACAACATGTGCATAGAAAAGCACACACATTCATAGTCTGTAATATAATCACCAGTTGGCTCAGTTTAAGCAGAACAGCATTTTGTTGTGTTTTCACATTGTGCTATTTCTTAAATAGCATATGATGGATCCCTGAGTGTGTGATTGTAATAGTGCACATAATGAATCACTGAGGGTGTAGCTGTGCACTTGTGTGTAAGTTGAACAGGTCTATTAGGTAGGTTGACAGCTTTTGGGAGGTAGCTGTTTTTCAGTTGTTGTTTTTGAGTGTGGTGTGCTGTATCACCTGATTTTGATTATACAGATTGATGTAGGTAGATTGTACCAAAGAGATGGTCTTCTGTATCTCAGTGTTAATTGGTTAAGGGAGGTCCAACAAAAGAGAACATAAAGGTCCACTGAAGCAAATGTCTTGTATGATATGAATGGATCTTTGAGGACAGCAGAAAAAATCCCGTAAAATGCTGGTCATGTCTCGAGTAAAGTGTACATTTTTATATATGTTCTCTAAACAAAACCATAAAACCCAATGTGTGATTAATATAACAAAGAAATGATTTAACATATTCAATTCATTATGCTTTTTTATGTATATTGGCCTATTTTTGATTTTACATCCACACATTTATTCTAAAGCTAACTGAGCCACTCTTAGCTCTTAGTAGCTTTGAGGCTGTGTTTACGTACGACATTGCTTGGATCTAAATAGTAAGTTGTCAGTTTATGAATAAGAAGAATACGTTGAATGAATATGTTGACGCTCTTGTTATAACACACAAGCTTGTTAACATTTGCTACAGTAATTAGCATACAGTAAAGCTGAGGCTAACGGGAATATATTGCAGATTATATACCAAAGCATGGTACAAACTGAAACAAAGAGCAAGCTATTCAGTTCACTCAATACTGTATGTTATTTTTCCTCAGGAACACCAATGTGTGCTGCGATTTTCACATAAGAGATTCTAATTAAATGTGTTCTGACCCAGTAGAAAACACATACACATAAGTACATTTTACTGGGGCTTCAGGGGTATACTACAAAGGAAGTTCAACACAGCCAGGCTTGCTTCGTGTTAGCTGGCTTGACAAAACCTAAAACCTCATTTAGTGAAATGGGCATAATGAAGGTGGTTGTCAACTTTCTTTGTGAATCCACGCTTTCTGCTTCATGATCTGTGGAAGCTCACGTAAAAGGTGGCATTTTACACGTCATTTGACCAGTGGTGCAGTGGTTAGCACTGCCATCTCACAAAAAGAGGGTCCAGGTTTGAATCCAGCAACTGACCAGTGTTTGAATGTTCTCCCCGTGCTTGCATGGATTTTCTTCAGGGGTTAGGTTAATTAGCGATTGTAAATTGATGGTAGGTGTTAATGTGAGCGCGAATGATTGTCTCTCTGTGTTGACTCTGCAGCTGACTGGCGACCCGTCCTTTCACCCTGTGACAGCTGGGATAGGCTCCAGCGCCCCCCACAACCCTGGATTGGATAAGCAGAAAACAACGGATCGATGGATGACTCTTCTTCTGCACAAAATGGGTTAATTGAGGACCAACTACTCCAATCAGAGACATGATCAAAGGAGTGATCACATGGTAAATCAAAACATGCAACACTGTGCTGCAAATAAGACAACGGAGCAATGTTGCAGAAAATCACTGATCTGGGAAAGCTTAAGCCTTTATTTTAACCACTGAATTCATGATCATCAAGAGTGCACAGATGGTAAAATAAACATAATTGGAGGTAATATATTCATTTTGCAGGTCAGTGTGCACTTGGTGCTGCTGTTCACTTCTAACTTAACACCTGCAGTTTAGAACTATAAGACTTTAACATGAAACATTTAAACATTGCAGGTTATTGTCATGGTTCTCCCTGGCAGGAGAGGTGGTATGGCGTGGACCCACAATGCAGACCGCAGAGACGTGACTTTAACTAAAAAGGCTTTATTGCCAAACAAAGGAACTTGACAAAACCAAAACAAAACCTAAGCATGAATCCGAGATGGTCAAAACATGAACGTGGCATGACGTGGTCCAAGGTAGTGGAAACATAAACATGGCATGGCGTGGAGATAATCAAAGAAACAGAGGCAAGGCATGGTGTGATGTTAGTCAATGCCGCGACAACCGGGAGACAGGAAGACAGAACTTAAATAGACGAAGACAGCCAATCACAGGAACAATAGGTAACAGGGAACAACTGGAACAGTAGGAGGGGAAGTGTACGAAGACCAGACAGACTACCAAAATAAGACAAGGACAAAACAGACTGTGACGAGGACACCTAGGGACAAGGGAAAACCA
>VUQH01055567.1:0-31312 GCA_015106775.1 Etroplus canarensis | reverse complement strand
CCATCCTCTCTCTCACATTTTCCTCATTCATCAGCTCCTCAAAGTACTCCTTCCATCTTCTCAACACACTCTCTTCACTCTTTAAAACATTTCCCTCCCTATCCTTAATTGCCCTAATCTGCTGCACATCCTTTCTAGCTCTGTCTCACCAATTGATACAAGTCCTTCTCTCCTTCTTTGGTGTCCAGCCTCTCATACAGCTCACTATAAGCCTTTTCCTTTGCCTTTGCCACTTCCCTCTTTCCTATGCGCCTAGTCTCCCAGTACTCCTGTCTACTTTCTTTATCTCCCTGACTATCCCACTTTTTCGTTGCCAGCCATACCTCACCAATCAAGATGATTTTTAGCCAATTTCCACAATGATGCACAAGATTAATAATATCATTATTATGATAATCATAAAGTATGTGTGTCACAACGACAGTAAAAAGGATGATATTTCACAGGTTAAAGGTAAAAGCATATCCCAGCAAACATGGTTGAAACGCTCACATTATTTCTCTGGTTAAAACTGATCTTGGTACGACACAGACAAACCTTCGGCACTTTTCTCACAGCTTTGAACAATATAACCGTGCCAATTATGTGTTCATCTTTATAACGTTTTCCAAAATAAATTAAGCACCTTGCAGCAACTATCACAGCCACATTGCGTGCAAAATAAGATATGTTTTTCTTTGGCATTGAATTCAGTGCAATTTGCAGTAAACTGCCTGCTGCAAAGGTTAGTAAATCATGTTTGTATGATTTATTCAAGGGGGTTTTGCACTGATTCAGACTATTAGTAAATTTGGGCCCAAGAATCTTTTAGTGGAGAACCATGGGGAATACATGAAGCTTGCTACTGAAGAGAGGAGCCTCTTGTTCCATAACTTAAGCAGTAATATGTCCTAATAAAACTTACGTGGAAACACCATGAAGAAAACTGAGAAGAAATGTACTTAGCATGTTTTTGTTTTGGCCAAGTGCTGAATTCTTTCTTTCTTTCTTTCTTTCTTTCTTTCTTTCTTTCTTTCTTTCTTTCTTTCTTTCTTTCTTTCTTTCTTTCTTTCTTTCTTTCTTTCAGCTATATGTGGAGCCACATAAAAAAGACTTTGAAGTGGTGTCTTAGTCCCTCTATTTGGGAACCATAGCTTTTCAGTCTGACAAAAAGCATTCCATACTTCTCTTTAGTTTTTCAGTGGCCTGAGGTTTACATAGCAGTTATCTAATACTGCTAACCACTCAAAGTGCTTTTTACACTACGAGCCATGTTCCTCCATTTACACACATATTCCACATATTCCCACTTTAGCTATCACATTTACAAAGCAGTGGATGCATCAGAGGCAATTTGGATTCACCTTCTTGCTCAAAGACACTTCAACATGCAGACTGGAGAAACCGGGGATTGAACCACTGTCCACATTTTTTTTCTCCTTATGAAATTTAAATTTCTGTAGATATTTGTCTGTTCCAAAAAGAAGTTGGTATATGAAGACAAAATCTAAATGCTATTTTTGCAAACTACTTATGCCTTGAGTTAATATTACATTAAGATAAACATATTTATGAACTAAGTAGTCACTAAATCTTTAATATAACATATATTTATAAATAGTTCTGTGCAGTATCTCTGACTTCTGGTTTTAAGGTTCCCCAAATACCAGTTTGGGTTGGAATATTGTATGTTTTCATGCCCTAGTATCAGCTCTTGTATTTAGGTTACTCTGAACTGTTATAATTGTTTATCTGGGTTTTATGATACAAAATGATAAGTTGGCCCAGCATCAAAATAAGTGAAGAAAAAACAATAACTAAAATCTGAGAGCACATCCTGCTCCATGATCCAGCACATCATATTTTGATCTATTGTATCAGAACTTCTAACCTTATTGTTTTCCAATTTCCTCTCTTCCTCCATTCTGCGGTTTCTCAAGGCCAAATTAGATCAGAGGTGAACAAGCAGAAAAAGGTGAAAACACTGTTATTTTGACAGTGAGTGAATGTGTACTGTATGTGAGGGTACAGTATGTGTGTCCATTTGTGGGAGCTGGAGAGAGACCACCAGGACAGATCTGGGACACTCAGCCATCAGCAGTAAAGCAGTAAAAAACTAAAACCAGGGCAGTCACTGATCCACTGAGAGACATTTCCATATGTGACAGGATGTCTGCCCTTAATTAAGCCCTCAGATCTTCTCCATATTTTATCATAATCATTCATATGCTCACTGCAGTTGTGGCTGTGACCACAATCATGTCATTTGGGACCACACTTTTTTTCTCAAAAATTCAAGGCCCCTCAATAAACACAGTCAAGGAAAATATGGATGAGCTCTTGTATTGCAATGGAAGCAGGGAAAACAAAAAAACTGTGAAAAGGGGACCCCAAAGTAATGCATTTAAAACTACTGCAATAAATCTCACAGTACTGACTTTTTACCTCATTTCCATTTATTAGTCACAGTGAAGGCATGTCTACATTGTCCACAATACTCAATAATGGCTTCACTGTACATGGTTTTAACTCACACTATTGACTGATATTCTAATACTGTCATAGTTTGCCATTCGTGAGTGTGGTGTGGACCAGTATGCAGGACCGCAAAGCCGACTGAAAGTAAAAGGCTTTTATTCTTGCCCAAAATAACAAAGAACCATAAGTCCATGAAAAATCCCTGGAAACATGAGTGGGCAGAACACACGGGGAGACAACCAGTATGACGCGACAACGAGTAACACGGAAGACGGGACTTAAATAGACAAAGACAGATCAATGAGCGGACGACAGGTGGACAGGGGCACAGCTGGGACAATCAAGACAGGGAAACAAAACAGGGACTAAACAGACTACCAAAATAAGACAAGACTTGGCGCAGACAGAGACGAAAACCACTAACAAAGGAAACAGGCGAGGCACGGGGCAGAAGGGAACAAACAGAACTCAAAAACTAAACACAAAAACCCTAACTAAAATACGGACCATGACAAATACCATGTGCACATGGAAAAACTACAGAAAGAGCTCAGTCAAGTGTGTGCTTCTTTGTTTTTTAACTGCCACCATTATGCAGACTCATTTTTTTATATTCTTTCAACCAAACTGGGTTCCCAAAATATAGCATACTTTAAATTATTTTAGGGCCTTTTTCTTTTCATTTTTCATTCATTTGATAGCAAATTACTGAAAAGAAAGCTAAATATGGTGATGACATCCAAAAAGTGTCCCCAGCTAAAGGAAACCCAGGTGCTTTACACACACTTGAATACACTAGACCACCAGCCCATTGTGATACTCTGGATTCAGTGGTGACAATATAAAACCAACAGCACCACTGTCAGCAGCACCACTATCTATAACCATGAACACACAACAGCTGTTTTGTTGAATTCTACAGCAGACAGCACATGACTCACTGGTGCGGGTGTGTGTGTAAGTGTGAATGTGAGTGTGAGTGAGTGTGTGAGAGAGAGAGACAGAGACAGAGAGAGAAAAAAGAGCTTGAAACCAGTTTAAAGATAAAGAGAAACAGCCACTGTCAACAGGGACAGGAGTACTCCTCGCTCATGCAGTCATTATATAGATGCTAAAGGATATGAAGAGTTCATGTTGTGTTAGTCACGCACAAGATGGATTATAAAGTTTATACTAACGTGTAGTGGTTTGTGCATTCACCTTACAAGCAAAAAGTCCCTGGTTCGATTCCAGCTGGGGACACAAGACCTCACCATAGAGGGTTGCATCAGTAAGGGCATCTGGCGTAAAACCTCTGCCAAATTATCAATGCAGATTAATCCACTGTGGCAACCCTTTGGTGGAGAATACAAGGGAGCAGCCGAAGGCACATTGCAGGCAGTCTATGCTAACAATGAGATAAAGGGTTGGTGAATAGGAAAGTGTTCATCTATTGAATGGTATATTATCATCTGATTACAGGATTGATAAAGTAAGTGATTTAAATACTGTGTACTGTGTCATGTTTAAAGTTTGTTCAGGTAACTAGTCAACTGGAAATAAGCTGTACGAATAATGCATTGGGCCACAGCCCTTAATCTTCAAATTCAGGTATTTCATTCAGTCCCATTGCCACTGGTGTATAAAATCAAACTGTTAGCCATGCAGTCTGCTTTACAAACATTTGTGAAAAAATGGGTGGTTCTAAGGACCTCACTGAATTCAAGCGAGGTACTGTAACAAGTAGGTCTGTAACATGTCTTCCTTACTAGATATTCCACAATCAAATGTAAGTGGTATTATTGCAAAGTGGAAGCATTTAGAAGCCACAGGAACTCAGCCACAAAAGTGGCAGACCACGTAAAGTGGTCGCCAAGTGCTGAGGCTCATAGTGTGTAAAAGTTGCACTTTGCTGACTCAGTGACTGCAGAACTCTAAACCTCCCCTACCAGTTACATCAGTACAATAACAGCGCACCAGGAGCTTCATGGAGTGGGCTTCCATGGCTGAATAGCTGCATGCAAGCCTTACATCAGCAAACACAATGCCAAGCACCGCATGAAGTGGTGTAAAGCGTGTTCTGTGGAGTGAGAAATCATGCTTCTCTATCTGGTAGTTTGATGGACAAGTCTGGGTTTTTCGAATGCCAGGAGATGGTTACCTGCCTGACTGCACTGTGCCAACTGTAAAGCTTGGAGGAGGAGGGATAATGCTATGGGGTTTTTTCTGGGGTCAGCTTGGGCCCGTTATACAGTATTAGTTCCAGTAAAAGGAAATCTTGATGCTTAGGCTTAACAAGCCATTTTGGACATTTCTATGCTTTCAATGTTGTGGGCACAGTTTGAGGAAGGCCCTTTTCTGTTACAGAATGACTGTACCCCAGTGCACAAAGCAAGATCCATAAATACATGGTTGGATGAGTTCAGTGTGGAAGAACTTGACTGGGCTACACAAAGCCCAGACCACAACCCTACTGAACACCTTTGGGATGAACTGGAATGGACATGGTGAGCCAGGCCATCTTGTTCAACATCAGTGTCTGACCTCACAAATGCTCTTCTGGATGAATGGGCAAACAGCCCCACAGACACACTCCCCACACTCCAAAATCTTGTAAAAATCCTTCCAGTGGAAGCTGTTATAGCTGCAAAGTGTGGACCAACTCCATATTAGTGCCAATGGATATTGCATGGGATGTCATAACAGTTCTAGCAGGTGTAATGTGTAGGTGGCCAAATAGTCACGTCCATTTGATGTGTGTGTGTGTGTATGGGAATAATAAAATAATAAAATTTTAGTTTGTAATCCAGAAATGATCAAGTGATCAGGCCTGTGGTAGAAAGAATTTTTCCCAGTTTTTTCTGTTTAACTCCTCTACACCAAGGAATGAACCAAAACTGCAGTTTTTTGAGAATTGTGACACCCCATTAAATTTGAGTTTAACTAAACATATTTAATATTGATATTTGGTAACCTGTTCAGGTACTTCCACATTAATTACCAGTACATCAGGTTTTGTTCTATTTTAAAGTCATTTTAAATTCTGTTTTCTTCTGCAGATTTTGAAGTATTTTATTATTAATTATTATTATAACTACTGCTAACTATTAATTATTATTACTACTATGACCTGCTGTAGCAAAAGAATTTTTGAAATCTAGGCTAAATAAAATATATCGTATCATATCCCTATAGGATGTGTGGTCACATTAACACTGTTTAGGGACAGAGGCTTATATTTACACTCATTTCATTTGATATGAACATTACATAAAGGATCCTCCTGGGTCTGTTAAAAGTTATTCATACTGTAGTAAACTGACAGTCTCTGACAATTTAGATGGTTCTGAATTTTGTTGTAGTTAAAATGGACAGAGGCTACAAGCATAAAATAGACTTGAGCATAATCAGTAGCTGAATTTATCCTTTGCAGTAAGCCTGAGGTTATACGGAAAGTTCTTATCTCTAATTCAGCTGTCATGCTGTTTCTGTTATTAACTCAATGTCTTACCAACTTTTTATGAGCTTTTTACACTATTCACCCCAAATGTCCTAGCTGAGTGTTTATAGAGCTGGCATACTGCTGAACACTGCTGAACAAGATCAGCATCAGAATCAGAATCAGAATACTTTATTAATCCCCGAGGGTGAAATTACTTCCCAGGGAGGAATGATAAAATAATTAAGGATCTCTTTCAGATAAGTTTTAAGACATATAAAATACTGAAACTGTATTTTTGAATCAATAGATAAACAATGTTTCTCACGTCACTGTGAAGGAATTTTACATGAGTAAAATTCATATTGAAGAGGAATACAGAGTCTGCACAGCCATAAATGTGCACAATAAAATTCAAATATCTTAGTGAACTAACAATAAACAAATCCTACTTTGGAGTGGAGGAGGACTTTACGAAATGCACACTATGTGTTGTCAGATTTTCTGTGTTATTGCCTAAAGGAGTCAGCCACAAAGATGACACATAAACAATGTGTGAACACAAACAAGAACACTGTAACTTGCACACAAACATGGGACTCACCCTCCTTTGATGTAATCCAGGAAGGTGTGCTCTGATTCTTCATTGAATGACAACAAGGACACCTGAGAGGAAAAAAGCCCAAAAGATTAACTTGTGTTTTTTAATTACACAAGATATACCAATCTACACAACACTGACCTCCTAGCTATCCACCAACAAAATAATGTATCCATGCAAAATGACTGTGTTGCCCAAGGAGAACAGTAGAAAACCAATCACTGAACATCAGTGCAGCTGCAGACTGATGGATGAGCAGTATGATGGATAGCCAGTCATAAATTTTAATTACAGACACAGTATAGACCAAGGAATGTAACAAAGCTGTGGCTCATTTATGAATTACTGCCACTGTTCTTCACCACAAGGATGGAGTCATCCATCCCTTTATGCATTTCTACAGACTTGAATATTCACACCATTTGAGGTCACAGGATTGTTTTCCCATCTACTTAAATTCACTGTCTGGATCATAAGCTCAGAGAATGGGAATAGAACAAAAACATTTAACAGAGTTCATGCAATCCACTTAGTGGAAATGTTCTGATGAATACAAAAGAGAAGGGACGTAGGGTGTGAGTGCATCAGGAGATTTGCTCTTACTGTAGCTCAGACTCACCGTCCCGGAGTTGATATATCTCTTTTTCTTTATTTTCTTCTTGGCATTCACCACCTGATATGAAGGTAGAATATGAACCAAGGATAATGATAATGTAAACTTGCAGCACAATTCTTTTTATCCACCCTTGGGCAAGTAATAAAAACATCTTCGTCCTCCTCCTCCATGTCTGTAAGGGTAATGAAGCATAGGTAGTGAATCCAATAACTGCACCAGGTGAGAATGAGATACCATTGATCATACCTTGCAGCAAAACACAGCTTATTCAGAGGGATTTTTATAAGCATCTGCACTGCACTGTACATTTTACATTCACATGGCCAGTTTTGGGGGTGGTGGAATACATGTCCATGTCTCACCTCTGTAATAAAACTGATGATAACCACATACATAATGAATAACACTGTGTCCAAATTCACAATTGTACAATTATGACCAAATAGGGCAGCTGTATATAGTCAGGTCCAAGTTTTTGGAAAGTGATGCAGTTTGTGTGCTTTTGCCTCTGTATGCCACCACAATGAAAAAAGTGAAATGAAAGAATCAAGATGTGATTTACAAAAATGAACTCTTTGATAATTACAGCCATTTTCTACATAGTAACTGCATTTTCACAAGATCAGAAGCAAGTGAATAATTAACTGATGGGCAGATTATTTTATGACACATTAAGGAGATAAAAGGACTGCATTTGATTCCAAGTGTTAAATGTGCATTTAGTAATTAGGCTAAGAAAACAAAGGAGGGCCATCAAAGAGGCAGCAAAAAATTTGGGAGTGGCCAAAACAACAATTTGGCACATTCTTAAAATGAAGGAATGCAGCTCAGGCCTGGATGACCATGAATAACAACTAAAATGAATGATCTTGGAATTCTTGCTGGATGAAGAAAAACAACTTCTAGCCAAACTGAGAACATTTTCATGGGGGTAGGCATGTAAGCGTCAAAGCCTTCAATCATGACAAGTCTTCATTAATCTAAATACAGAGGGTTTAGCTCAAGTTGCAAACCAGTAGTAGCACTCAGTAACAGAAAGATCAGATTAGACTTTGCTCAAAAACATCCAAAATACCTTTGTGTACCTCTGGAAGACTCCTGAGACAGATGAAATCAAAATTAACTTAACAGAAAGACAGAATGCTGAAAAGGAAAGAAATAGCTTGTGATCTAAAGCAAAGCACATCATCAGTCAAACATGGAGGAGGCAGTGTTTCAGCACAGGGATGTATGGCTGCCAGTGAAACTGGGTCACCAGTGTTTATTGATGATGTGACTATTGATAGAAGTAGTGGAATGAATTCTGAAGTCTCAGAGCTACACTTTCTGTTCAGATTCAGCCAAATGCAGAAAAACGGATAAGACGACACTTCACAATACAGATGGACAATGACTTATAACATACTATGAGTTTGTCCAGCTTCATTTGAGCCTTTAAAAATGGAGGAACTATGTCAAAGAAAACAATTTCATCTTCTTTTTTCCTCAAGGGTTCACCACAGCAGAAGAAGCCACATATGTCATTTGGCACAGATTCTACACCAGGTGTCCTTCTTGATGTCCTTTTTGGGACCACTGCTAGAAGTACCCTGGCTTGTGACCACCAAGGCTAGGCTTGTCTGTCTGCTTGGTTGGGAACCGTTACCTTTTACATGTAAGGAGAATGCCTAAACCACTACACTATGGAAGAGACTGGAGGTACTATGTAAAAAATGTCTTTAATATATAAGTAGTTTAAATTTTGTTAACAACATCCACTAGGTCGCTTGTGACCTGGTTATGGTAAAAGATAAGATCAGCTTCACATTTATTTCTTTATACTGAATTTTTATCTATATTGCTTATCCAAAGAGAAGGGTTATAACAAAAGGTCAAATGCATGTAAGAAACTTGATCTAAAAGAAATGATCTTCTAGTTTTTAAAACTATGCTTTCTTGACTGAACTGCAACCTATGTCTAAGTGGTTCAGTGGGAACCTGGTGGATGTTGAGAGGTTAAACCCATGCAATTTGGCTGCTTCAATTCAAATGTGGTGTGGTGGTTTGTAGAAGTATAGTTGCAAAACTGCATAACTATCCAAAAAACTAATGGGCTTCTCTTCAAATAAAATATGGGCAAATATTCACTGCTGATTTACAAGGCCACCAGAGTAATAACAGCCTTCCCTGCTTTAAATTAAAGTTACATTCTAAGCTTGCAGCCAAAAACATGTAGACAGAAAGCAAGGTCAAACATCCCCACTGCTCATTCTATGGGTCTGCACACAAACACAAAGTATAAGCCTAGAGGAAACTGCTATATAATATAGTAAAAAGGTCTTCCATTCTCCCTTCCTTTCTTCTCTCGTCTCTATTCTTTCTTTCTGACTCTGTACTTTCTAAAATACCCCTCGACTTGTCTTACAAAAATGATGCCTCATGGCACTGTGTCCATCACTCAGTCACTGCCATGTTCATGTTACATCACAAAAAATCACATTTAATTGCATCATACTCTGTTAGCATTACCCTGCTGTCATCTCCACTCATGGTGCTAATGTTTACAAGCTTTGTACATGTCAGGAATCTTTGTACATCCCAGCAAATCTGCAAAGAGCTGAACAATGTGGCTGATGACCTATTAAAATTCTTTATTTGTCCACAGTGAAAAAATGATGTTATGTTATTTTTGTCCATATCCTAGAAGTGATTCAAGGTCTCTGACCTGGTAAACAAATATGATGTGTTTTATATGTAGAAAGGTTTCGTGAAGGGTAATGGATGCACATCTTTATGCTATGTGCAATGTGAAAGGGCAGCTCTCCATGCCACTCACTATTTCTGTCTTTCTTAACATAACTCATCAGCTTTCCCCTTCCTCACTGTCTTTATCGCCCCTATTCTTTTCTTATCTTCCATGACTGATTCAGAGGCTAATGTAATATGGCATGTGTTTTAATGAGCAAGGCCCTTTTCTGACTTTCTAGGTGTTATTCAAAAAATGGATTTAGTAACACAGTTCTATCGCATTTCCATTTGTATTCTCACTGCAGAAGCGCTCTCCCTCAGCTGGGCTACAGCACCATTTAACCTCTGAGAGGCTTAATACTGGGAAGGGTGAGGACAAACAGAGGAGGCCAGTTGTTAATCTTAAACAGCCACAACTTTGCTCAAACAAGACCTGTAGAACTTCTTGTCATTAAACAAGACCTTACAGAGCCAAAGGGCACCCTGATTTGTTCTCATACTAAGGTAGGTTTCTCATCGACACCCACGAATGGACATTAGGTTTGTGCCATCAGAATAATTTTGTGGGTGCTTTCACAGTTTTTCATTACTAATATGCACATACTATCAGTGTGCATATTTTGTTTCACTTGACTTAAAACACATGCACTAACTATAGTGTAGCAGCAAAATTAAATGCATAAAATAAATGTATAATTCCTTCAGAATGTGAGCTGAAAAACTCATATTTTGTACTATGACCTGAATTCTCCATGGGAGTAGCTTAAAGCAAAGGAGTAAAAATAAAAAGTACTATTCAATGATCAAAATGAAAAGTGCATAAAGGTCTGCTGCCCTGATGGCAAAAACAGTATTTACTGTTTTTATCTCTGCTCACCTCATACACGTTCATTTGGTTGTGACCCCGACACAGCTCTTTGTAACTTGTGGTAAATTCACCGATGAAATCATGGCTGGTGAAAACAGATGAAAGACTACATCACAAAGAGTTTATTTAGATGCATAAGTTTCAGCTTTGACTTGTGTAAAATAAATGTAACTGGAGGAATCACACCACAGCCAATCACAGATGTACTGTCAAAAAGATTTGCACTTATAATTATAAATATAAGTTCTAATTATAAAGACAGTTATAATTAGAAAGACTAACAAGCTGCAAATGTGATAGTAGGGTTATCTATTAGGGGTGAAAACAAAGAGTGTCTGAACCAATGCCAATGCAAATGCAATTTAAGGGAAAATAGAAGAAGAAACGCATGACAAAACTTTCATCAGTGAGCTTGTGTTTATGTGTGTATCTAATACCTCCCATCTCTGTCCCAGTCATACACCTCCACCTTGATTGTCCTATAAAGCACATCAGAAGAGAAGAAAATGTGTTTGTTTGCTTGTGTGATCATATTTATGCAATGTGTGAGCTACAATCATAATATTCTTAAGGAGAAATTACACAAAGAGCATTTTGGAAATGACAAACTAAGCTACTCGAGCTCATTAATTGCTGGCGAAGGCTGAATTAAATCCATCAAATGCAGCCCACTCTATGTTTTGCATGCAAAAGATGCACACATCTTTCTGAAGATCTAATAATGGAGACAAAATGTGTTACCTCTTTCAAACAAATATTGCAACCATTTAACTAAGTCTACCATCAGTACAAATTCCTAAAGCTTATTTAGTTCCTCTCTGTTTAATTAATGCATAAAAAGGCAGGAGACTATTTTTTAAAGCAGGTTAGAACCCTGGCATCAATTATTTAAATGAGTAGAAAGCAGGTTAATACAGCCAAAGGTTTGGGTAATGCCTTTTCTCACAACTGTGTGTGCACCTTTCAGTTGCTCCCTTGTATTCTCCGTCAAGGGGTAGATTAATTCGCATTGGTAATTTGGCAGAGGTTTTATGCCAGATACCCTTCCTGACACAACCCTCCATGGTGAGAGGGGCTTGTATCCCCAACTAGGTTGATCCCAGCAAAACAGCAATACAGAGACTCTGCTTTGTCCCAGCATGTGCCGAGTGTAACCACAGCCTCTGCCAGAGAAGTCTTTGGATACCGCTCCTCAGCACCAGGGACCTTTTGCTTGTATGGCGAATGCACAAACCACTACGCGTTAGCATAAACTCCATATAACAAGCTCTTACAAAAAAGTAACATTTTCTTGTGCCTGAATAACACAATATGAACTCATCATATCCTTTAGCATCTATGTAATGACTACAGGACTTCTCACAACTAACCTCTTGGAAAAGAGCACATTTTGCATATTCCTGAAATAAGTTGGTGGGTGAAAAACCAGATGAGTACACCTGAGAGAACACAGGCAGAATGAGGAAAATGCCTCCTCTTTTCTTCTCAAACTGATGGAAAGACTAATGTCTTGTCACCCCCATCCTCCCAGCCGATGCTGTCAGTCACTGTCAGACAGTCTGAGGGGAGGTTTGGTAATGGAGGGCTACCCTGTTATGTCAACCTGAACTAATTCTGTCAAATTTCCACAGCCAACAAAAATGTGCAAACAATATGGTGCAGAAAGAGGTGAGATAAGAACTGTATAAATGGTCTGTGATGAAATCATCTGTTGTCTCCCTCTAAACCAGGGGTCTCAAACTTGCGGCTCTGAAGCCATGTATGACTCTTTAGTCTGTCTCCGGTAGCTCCCCATGACTTTGACAGAAAACTAGATTAATATGGAAATAAACAATGGTTATTTTGATCACTTAATATATCATTGTTGCAAGCAATTCTTTACATTCTCCGAATGTAAAACTTTTTAACCGATACACCCAACTAAAACAAAGTCAATATTTTATCAACTCAAAGGTGCATTATAGCCTTCATCTATCACCTGGTGCCTTATCCTCTTCATTTTGCTGAATCTCAAAAGGCTATCATTTATTTATTCACATAAATGGCTCATCTTGCTTCCCCTGCATCCCCTCTTCTTCCCCTGCACGAACTCTAAATCCATCAGCCAGAATCTTAAATCTTAAATCTGACCCTGTGTGATCTTAACCTTTGACCCCACAATCTCATAAATGTCATCAGATGTTCTACCCATCATAGGTTTTAACCACACAAAGTTTGAAAAAGATCCAGCTAACAAGTTAACTCATGTAGGGGTACAGTTTGTAATGGACAGATGGACGGATAAAGACATGAGACCCTGACTTTTGACCCTATGTAATTAGTTCTTGTACCCATTATAGTAATTAAGTATACAAAATTTAGCTAGAATCCAGCCCCTCAGTAAGGTTCTACAATGGGAACAAGAATTTCATTAATTACTTTGTATAACCTTGACCTTTAACCCTATGACCTCAACATTATGAGATATTCTACCCATCATAAGTATTAACTACACAAAGTTTGGCACCCAACCCCAAAACATAATGCCTCTGAGGAGGAGAGGAGAGGAGGCCTAATAAAAATGCACTGCCAGCACTGCTGGCTTACCTGTGTGCTTTGTGTGTAGTTTGACCTCTAAAAAATTCAAATAGAAGCCTGCTTTTTTGTTTTCTATTTTGTTTTGTTTTTACTATTTTTTAAAACTATTAGACTACTACATGCTGCAGTTATTATGAAAGTAGGGTACTTTTAATTTAATTCATTAGCACAGCTTTAAACCTCTGAGGTCCAAGCCATCATAGGTGTTAACTGTAACCCTACATTAACCATTTATTTTGGGGAAGGCCAAAAATAACTTTTTATTTAAAAAATGTAAATAGTTTTGATTTGTCTCAGTTAGAATATTTTTTCTTTGTTCCCTGATTGTCAAGACTTGGGAAAAATTATAAAAAGAACAATGGCATATTCTTAATTCCTAGGGTTAGAGTTAGGCTTATGGTCAGGGTCATCACCAATGTCGACTTAGATTTATAAGGTAAAACAGCAGGTTGGTAATAAAAATAAGTAATTAATTAGTACTGTACACAGTTTTTGTTATTTGAGTTCTATCACTTTACAAATGCAACAAAACATGGTATTGTTATATTGAAAATGCTAAATTAATGCACCAAATAATCAGAAACAGTTTACTGCAGAGTGGTCATGCGGCAGAAGATTTTAAATATTTTCACCTATTATTAATGGTGATAGGCTAAATTATACTTATTAAGCTGAGTCACCTTCATTATAAAGCTTAAATATGTTTTGTGGCTCCATAAAGATTTATTGGTCTGAACTTGCTCAAAAATGGCTTTTATGATAGTAATGGTCACCAACCCCAACTCTAAACTGACAAGATATTCAAAGTCAGAGTGACACAATCTTGTAATATTTATGAGTAAAAAAACAAGAAATGTCTTTTGACAAACTTGTGCCAGGTGATTCTCTAGTGATGAGTCAGCATGATTATAATCACTGGGGTTAAGGGTAGCTCAAGCCTCAGCTCAATTTAATTTTAGTTCCTGAACCCAGTGTTATGTCTGAGTGGAAATGGGAGAGATTTTACTTTGTGATCACTACCGAAGACAGATGACTGCAAGAGATTTATCAGATTACCATGAGAGTAAAAAATGTGACTGCAGAGAGGCAGTCAATACATCACTATTAATTTTGCTGTAGATCTACAGGAGAAACATGAGCAAGGATGAAATATGAAGTGCAAATCATAGAACTCAGACCACCCTGTGCACCCTTTGAAAAGAGCTAGAGTCAAAAAAAAAATCAAAGCCCTCTGAATCAATGTGGGGTAAAAACCAGGCCATTTATAATTATATAATTTAAAGAGAGCAAAAATGTCATATTTTGAAAAGTATTGAATCAGAAAAATGAAAATTGCAGCAGTGCTGCTGTATAGATCTTGGAAAGCTCAGTACAGGAAACTGTAGATATTTTACAAGAAAAGCCAAGAGACCCTAAATGGCTGCAGATTTCTCTTGTCATCAAAATCCTCAAAGGGAATCAGGAGACTTTAATGCTTCTGCTCCATCTGTCTGACCCAATTAGCTTCTCTGGGCAGGTGAACAGAGACAGGATTGAAGCAGCAAACCCTTGCTGACACCCAGTGTAGTGGAGGGCATGGTTTGACATGTTCTTTGATGACTTCTACACACTCTCATGGCTGTCTGGGTCTAAATTCTTTCCTGCTTTTGCACACAAACACACACATATAGCAGGGCTTCTGTGCTGTTCCAGCCACCTGTCAACATGTTTTGAATGACTCTCCCTCTCCCCCTTACTTTCTTTTTCACTTGTGTTATTTTATTTTCTTGCCAACCCTTCCTGCTCTTCAGGTATTCTGCAATGCCCTTCACTCTGAAAAGATTCAGATAAGATAGAAGATGCCACCAGAGCAGCCAATCAGAAACCCTAAAATGCTCTGAAAAGCTCTCAGAGATTGTGGAGAAATCAATGAAGAGACAGGCAAGATGGCATGTACTGTTAGTCAGCTTGTAATAATTGTCTATTTCAGCAGCAGATAGAATAACATTCGAAAATCCATTTTTTTCTAAATTCTACAGCACTAGCCCACTTGGATAGAAGTACACCACATATTAAAATTCTGCACTGCTTTGATTTCTCCTGGAAAAGCACACTCTGAGTGAATGTTTGTGTGTGCTCAAAAGATTTAATTGCCCATCATCACTCAACATACCTGTCATAGTCTCCATTGCAGAGCGCTCTGACAGGGATGGAGAAGGGCTGCCACACAGGGTTCAGTGTGTTCTTCACCACCTCGGTTTTGTGACAGATAGTGAACCTGGAAATACAGGTCAGCAGTGATTTAAAATAATAAAACAGACATCTCTAAAATATAAATAAATACTTTAAAAATGTTATAAAATCTTCTTAGGATTGACGCAGCAAACTGGGACCATCTCTGCATGAGTTTATCTATTTGCAGCTGAGTTCAAGGGGCCCCAATCTGCTGCGTAATTTTCTCAACCTCCAGCCTGGCTTTGATACGCCAAAACAGAAAACCCACTGAGAAGCAAAAACGAAATGCAAACTCACGTGCCATCCTCATTACTTCTGTAGAAGACCATGAAGGGGTCTGACTTTCCAAAGAAGTCCTTTTTATCCAGTTTGTTGGCACAGAATTGCATGGTGGCATAATCCTACAGACAAAGGAGAAAGACAGAAAAGTAAGGGACATTTTTAAATCCATGCTACTGGCTGTGTTTTCCTCCTGATGTTTGTGTATACATGCTGTTTGCCAAGATATAAAAGCACTGAAGCAAAGTGCTGACTGAATCTTAATAAGAGGAGAGCAAAACCAACCAGTGGGCTCTAGTTTCCAAAACCTGCAAATGCATTCATTACCATTTCTTTATTATGCAACCCTTGCAAAACAATATGGATGCGACATGGGATATGAATTTGAAAATATCTTGTTGTGCTGAATATAATAATAGTAACAATATGAGAAACCATACATATGCACGTAAATGGGTCCTAAAACCCTGCACATGGAGTGGTAGAAGGTGGTGGTGGGGAGGGCTGTGTACAAAAAGGATGTGGAGGGTGTGAGTGCAGCTAATGATACATTAGAAAGGCTGGTATTATCATAATTACACTGATTTAGACAGCATTTCAATGGGTACTGCCACATCAAAGACAATGAGCATGCCCTATAATGCTCTTGATTCCAGTTAGTCTCTCTGTGGTCAATACACTGTATAATAACGAAGCTGCAAAATGGGCACACTGGACAGCTAAATGTCCACATCAGAAGAAGCTCTGTAAAGTGTTCACCATCACCATTACCTTCATCTCAATGATGTAAGCCTTTTTAACACCTTTATAACTCCGAAAGATACATATGCAAGTCACGGGTCTAATTATCATATCTTAGAGTCTGAGAAAGTTTAATACTAGAAGACACCAAAGCTTTCAAGGAGCAAAAAGGAGAGCTGTCTTTATCCAGCTGGCCTTCGGGGCTTTTAGTTTTTGAAGTACTACTATTAGATCTGAACCTGCATGGTGCAGGGCAGGGTTTCTATCGATTGCTTTGACCCACATCAGTGGGGCACGCTCTGCCATTGACCTCGCTCTCACTAACCCCCAATAACATCACTTTATGCCTTGGACACAGACCCAGCACAGACCTGCCACTATTTTTGAGGCAGCTGCGGAGAGGAACATGGAGGCTACTACATGATAGATACAATAACTGTTGGAGTTTTGTCCTTAAAGAGGGGCTTATTTTGATTTTCCTTATTTTCTCCATATATATATATTTAAACGATGCTGGATGCTCATATGACTCATGGCTAAAATTTTACATCATGTGAGTTTATATGCAAGTAATCCCTGAGCCAAAAGTCCAGGCTTCAGACTGCTCCAAACTCTATTTCAAACAGATTTTTATACTTTTTGCTCTGTATGATGTCAGTGAGAGAAGATATCCCTGATGTGGACATTTCATGCACAAAGCTCTTGCTGTGAGCAGGGTGAGAAGCTCCACCCACCTGCTGTTGAAATATTCAGTTTACGAAAGGCAGAAAAACAGAAGAAAGCTGGCTTAAAAGAAGAGAGAAGGGAATTAAAATAGCTTATCTGAGTTTCCAACCATTTCACTTGATGAAGTGAAGTGTGCAACAAGGTCTAACATAAGATAAATGATTATCTTTGTCTATTTAGCAATTACACAATTTTACCCCAGTAAAGTCCAAAAATAAAATTATGGTGCTCTCAATTAGCATAAAAGTTCTCCTTAACAAGAATGCACTAATTTGATTTTTGCAGTTCTCTTCAGACATAGTTTGATTTTATACAAAATGGTGGAAATGATGAAGATGAAGAGTAAAGCTCGGATTGAAACAGTCAATGGTGGCACCTCAATATTCTGCTATAAATCCATTATCATTTTCTGCTGTCATTTTCAATTATTATTTGTTTCTATCCAGTCTGCAACATCTTTGCATTTTGTACATGCAGTGTGTCAAGTTCTCCCTCTGTGATTTTTCTCAAGTACGTTTTATTTTCCAATGTCCTATTTGGTGGATTAAAACTTAAACTAAGAGTTTACTTAGGTCAGTTATGAGAGCCCTTAAAAATAGACTCCTCGTGTAACTGTCCTGCTTAACCCTGACACAGCCTCTACAATTACACTATCATGGCAGCACAGTGCCCTAAGCCTTCATTAGGCATAGATAACACATACCCACTTTGGAGCCTCAGTGTTCTCTCATTAAGTGAGGAAAAGGCAGAACATTCATTTCAGCCACTGAGGTTTAGGAGCAGCAGGGGAATACTGAGTTCAGTCTACATGCTCCTACCCATTTTTCTGCTCTACCAAGATATCGCTGCATGGGTTAAGAGGCAGAGTAATGCACATCATCACTAACAGAGAGTGGGACTGGTCTTTTCAAAGAAATACAAAGCAATAGAGACAGTACTTGAATTTTTGTTACATAAGCTTATGACATCCTCTGGATCGCAGACTGCAGTGAATCACAAAATGAATCATGAGCCAGTGGACAATATGAATGAGAAATTAACACAGCTGCTTTGTATGCTTTTTACGTATCACTCCATTCGTTTGAGTATTTATCTATTACCTTTAATCCTCAGGTGAAGGACTTTTGGCAATGTAAGGATGAGTATTATGTAACCACATGGAAGAACAAGGAGTTTTCTGACTACAGTGATAAACCGAAGAATAGTTGTTTGAGGAAGACAGATCATAGATCCAAAATGTCAGAGTAATTCAGGCTTAACATTGATAAATAGTGAGCTAGTACTGATTCAATAAGAAATGTTGTGTTGTTTTAATTTATTTATTTGATTACTTTTTCTATATTCAAAGAATGTAAGGACAGAGAGTACTCTTTACAGAAAAAAGTCTCTTTGTAGAAAAGTCTATAAATGAAATGGCCTTTATTTGACCACACTGTGTAAAAGGGAATAATAGCTGTTCTGCATATTTATAACCAGGAAGTAAACTGGTATTAAATTTTGTGTGGATGAATTTCATTTAAATTAGTCAGAGCTGCAACTGGACCATACGGAAGAGCTGAAGTGAGCCAGCCACTGCTTAACAGTCATATGTGCCAAAGGTAACAGCAGCCAAGAGGAAGCCTTTGATCCTTGCAGAGGCTGTTGCTCTGTCTAATGATACCTGGCAAATCTGCCACAAAGGTGAGAGCCAACCCAGTTTTGGCTCACAGTCCCTGCTGAACTTCCCCAGTTCATTCCCTCTCTGCTGGTCTCAGTTTCCCCAAACAAGAGTTGTAGTGTTTACCTCAGGCGATGCAGAAACTCGGTTGCCTTCATTTATTGGTCACAGGTGGATTACAGAATAAACAGCATCCAGATGGATGGTGGCAATACAAACTGTTATAATTCACAGGTGTGGTGTTGTGCTGACAGCATTGTCCTTAGAGCCATGCTAACAGTTTGTCATTTCCTTTCCTTGTTCTTTTCTCAAATTTGAGATGTTCCCATTCAGGGTTAAATTTTGTGTAAACAGGGTAGATCTGGAGTGACATGTCAAGTCTATGTCTCTCTAATGGAGTCTGGGAGGAAGGAAATCGTTATTTGTACCAGTAACAATCATTTGCATTTATATTACTAAATCACCTCTTGAAGTGGTGCTTTGCAGCAATGATGCTAGCTCCTATCATTCGCAGATCTGATGCACCTGATGACTCACAGCAGCCTTCAGTGATTGTGAGCACTGACACTTCAATCCAGCAGGGCAGAATCAGTAATGGTTATCATGGCAGTTTCATTATCAGCATGGCTTATCTGTCTCACTCTAACAGGAGACTTTATTTGTCAGGGAATAAACAAAGCTGTTAGTGAAACCACCAAACAGCCTCAGAGTCAGGGACAACCATTTTAAACAAGGTACTTTTTTTTCTAAACAAGTACATCAGGAAGTTAGAAACCCCTGAATCATTGCTTACATGTATTAGGTAATCATAAAGCATTTATACAAAGCCTCCAGGGCTTGCTATCCAGTCTTCCAGGGAGGCCAGTTGTTCTGGCCAATAAGTCCTGCTCCTCTGGCAGCAGTATAATGTGATTATTTACTATCTTCATTTAACAGTGTGGAGAGAAAGTCAATGGGCATTAGTGGACACAGGTTATTAACGCAGACTCATGGATTAACACACACCACATAGGAGCAAGTGCCTGTTTTAGTGATTGGAATGAAAGGAGTCTCAACAAATAGCTACTCAAGCTCATAGCTTACTCACTATGTACACAATTTCCAAATGACAAATGCAATTGCACAGTAACACAGCATATCCTTCTCATTTAATGGGGAAAGTTATGGTACAATATATCTTGCTGAAATAAAGGATATTAAATATCCCACTTCCCTTCAGTACACTCGGTACTATTGCTCAGCATGCATTATGGACCAATTCCCTACGACACATGCAATTTCACAGTGAAATGTCACAATATAACAGTTAGGTCATTTAATTTCTGATGTGATGGTGTTAACTTGTCCAGTTCACACGTGATAAGTGAATAATGCAAAGCATTTACTCGGACATTTAAGGTGTAGTCAGTGAAAAAAAATAAAAAGCATGATGGTTAAAACGTTTTGGACTTACTCGACAGTTTCCCAGCTCTTCAGCAGACAAGATGATGGTTCCACATTTCTTTCCAGGTATGCCCCTTCGAAAACAAAGAAAGATCCTTCACTCGTCCAGCAGAAACCTTTACAATGATCCATTTGACCATTTAAGATTTTAGTAGTTTAGCACTTTGAAGCATTGTGTTGCACTTTGCAGCACCAACCAGTTTTGCTGATAAACAGCTCACTCCTAAGAGTAAGATATGTCAGTAAGTTGTTCCTTTTTAGCATCCACTTCTATAAATGCCAGTGAGTCTAGTTATCTTTTGAAAGAGGGCTAAAATATCTCACTACAGCTGAGAAGCTGCCTTTTGCTTTTTATTTTATAAATATCAGATACACAAATATTAATAATTAGAAAAAAATTAAGTTTTTAAGTTTTTGTTTGTTTGTTTTACAGTCAGGATTCATTTCAGGCTTTTAATGAATGTATTTTGACATTTTAAATCTAGTAAGGCCACACTGAATGGCAATGTTATGTTAACATGACAGCTGACAGTTTGGCAGCTCTAATGAGCACATTATTAATTTTTCACCACCTTAAGTGAATAAAAGCAAGTTATAAATACAGGCTCCCAAGTTTTCAGAACAGTGTGAAATCAACCTGCTTAGAAACAGAGCTTTTCTGATTCCTGTTTGCCAGCACCACATTGAGACTTTAAGGCTGCAGTTGTTTACCACTGATTCACATTCCGGCAGATGATCAAGACATATCACAGCACAAGAGATGCTCCCTGCATGTCAGTGTTTCCATACATCACCTCTTCAGTAACCTGCCAATCCAATGGCTGGCTCTAACAGAAATAGAGACAGCATTGCTTCAGAGTTTGTCCTAAATGTTATTTGGCTGTACTTTTTGATGCGGAACAAAATGAGAATTTTTTGATATCCAATCTCACCAACTCACAGCATCCACTGAAGCCGTGAGAAGAAGGCAGAACCCATTCCACTCAACACAGAGTAATACACTATATCTACTTTCCAATCATACAATAGCATTCCAGCTGCTGCAACTCCTGTCATCTTTCTGGATAAAGAAGGAAATTACATGAGAGTCCAGCTGTGGCCTTAGCTGGAGACCAATGATTAGAAGGTCAAACTTGCTGCAGATCCTCATCAAGCTGTGACAAGTGATCTGAATATCAGTAATACTGGATTCATACTGCTTACTGAGAGGCAGCCTTTTACTATAGCAACAAAAGTTGCATTATTTATAAGGTCACTCTCAAGCACAAAGCTGCAATGACTGAACTTTCTGAACTGGATTATGCCAGGGGACCTATTGAGAGATAGATTGTGGGTTGCTCCCTCGTCTGCCTGCATACAAAGTGTTTGTGATGTTTTTGAGAACATATGGTACAGGTTGTTTCCATTAATCTCAATCAGGTTTGTCGAGGCTACAGCACATGAAGTCCAACACTCCATAAACGCAAATGTAGCCTCTGATATATAAACTTTTTTGTACACCTCAATACAAATCCACTGACCAAAGCATTGAACTGCAACTGCTGCATCATCAAAAGGTAAAAACGAAAGCCATCACACTCAGAGAGCAGGTCCACTTAGTTCATGGACTTTATCTTGAAGGTCCACAGAGACCAGTCTCAGTGTGAATTAACTGTCCTTGAATTATTGATGCTTCAAGTCACCACTATGCAATATGATGCCTTCAAAAGTCAGTAAAGCCCTCACCAATGATGACAGTAAACCCTGCTCACTACACAGGTCAGATTATCTCCCTGAGGTCACAATAATGACAGATACTCCTATTTAACTGGGAAATGAGATCCAGCGATTGGTAAAATACCAGCTCCAGGCATGTTGAGATGCACCACCCTGCTCTAATCTCTGCTGCAGAGAAGGGAGGAGGTACCAAAAGGGCAATGGTCCTTTAAATTAGGCATGCATTATTGAGTACGCCATTTTCCCTGACAATGACTAGTTAACGAGAAGAGCAAGCAAGCAAGCACTGAATGGATAAATACAGTTCCTGTCAATTATTGCTGGAACATGATTTCCTTTTTATTTCTCTGAATTTTTCTGTTCTGTACTGCAGCTTGAATGCAGGTGATATGAAGTGCCCTGCATCAAGAGGGCTCTTTCTCTCAGCACTCATTCACTGATGGTTTCTCAGTGGGAAAACGCTTTGATGATGAAATTATGTGAAATGTGTGGCTGTGGTCCTTCTTTTGTGTAATATCCGCAATGAACACAGTCTACAGTCTGTCAGCTGTGGGGAACAGACAAGATTTAATCAAGTTGCTCATGTAAGTGTGTGTTACATTTGCAACATCTAAATTTTTAAAGGAGTCCAGTACAGCAAGTCAGGCTATTTTACGATGTTAAACAGTCTGGCAATCCCACATCTTACAGTAACACCCCATCAATGTGACACCTTCAAAGTTTATACAGTATTACGCTGAATATGTTTTGATGCTTCCAGTTTATTTCATTTAATTTTTTTTATCACATTAGGCTGTGTTTGCAATATCTTCTCAATGGACAAGCTCAGTGAAATAGCATGAACTGCTTCATTATCATTTTTTAATGCTTTTTCCTAGAATTGGTGCCATAGGTACATTGTAGCCACAAACACTTCTGAAACCCTACACTGTAGCCTACGCTGCAGCCTGACGTACACCTCCCTTGAAATGTAACTGCATGTCAGGTCAATGCATAGCACACAGATAAAATACTGGCAATTTGCGTAAGCTACATAGACTCTAAGGAGACTCACAGCAGAGGTATAAATTAAGCGGAAGGGTTTTGGGCTGGGGTTGGGGTCATCACTGATAACTCATGGCTGATTTACTGTGCTTCAAAGCTGTGCACTGGTTCTACTGAGAGCCTGTGTACAGCTTTACAGCCCGTCGCCTACATGTTGTAGCTGTTTACTGTCACCAGTGGGCAGTGTCACAAACTTTTGGTCTTTGGGCTACTCTTGCATGCTGTTGTTGGTGTTTCAGCCTGCCACCGTGAAGACCAAAGTCATAACTTACAAAGAGCAGAAGTGAACCTATGTGTTAAAAACAATAAAAAGTGTCTGCCACAATTTGTGCTTTTCATGCTGCTTTTAGTTATGATGTTTTTATCCCAGTTTTCCCACTCTATTGGGAACTCAGCTGTTACTCCCTTCCTGTCCCTTCCTACTTTTCAACCAACCATCAACCTACCCACAACATCATCCACATAGAGCTACACACTGTTGGTTTTTTGGAGGACTGCACACAAACACATTTGCATCTGTTGCATTGCCCTCTGCATTGGCTCTGTGCATGCAAATACTGACGCAAATGGACAAAAACACAGTACCATAAATCAAGGATTAGACCTCAGGGTCAGCCTGACATTTAAATTCTGAGTTTGTTTTGACCTAGAGGATTTGTTCAGAGAAGACCAATGACAGCTTGCTAATGTCCATGGCTTCTGTGTCTCCACTGAATAATCAATATGATATAATAATCTTCCCACATCACAGCAACACAGGTGAGTAGTGACTACACTATCCACATGCTAAGTAGCTATGATGATCCTCACACAATTCACAGTCCTCCATAATTCATCCAGTCACTTACAGGCTTCCCTTGGCACTCAACAGACAAAATGCCATAAGGGCCTGACCAACCCAATTCTGGTCCTTGATGTGTACTGATGCTTCCTGAAAACCTTAGCAGGGCTCATTTTTAGAGTCAGATTAGCATCATGTTGGCTGTTTCTCCTTTTCAACAGAATTCCCCAGGATCAAACAAAACTCCATGAAGAAAACAAGCAAATAGAGACAGAAGTGAAACCAGGGCCTTTTAGCACGGTGGCTTCCTTTATCCAGAAAGAAGTTAAGAGAAGAAGTGCTGTCATGCTCTTAGCTCTGAAATGGAGGGTTAGCTACAGCTGCTTTGACAGATCCCCTGTTTGATCAACTGAATGGAAAGAGATCAAGGAGCATATTTCAGCATCACTACAATTACTTGGCCAAAGTTTTTGATACCGCTGTTCTACAGAATACAGATGAGAGTACCGGGTGTCTCCATTTGCCCAGTGAGAGTGCATTCGAGCCATTTATTCCTCTAGAATGCAAACATCAAAGATGATTGGCCATGGCATATTATAATATGGATATTCAGGTTCAATGTATAGCCTGAATAACTTCCCATATATAAACAGTTGCTGTCATGAAATAGTGATTCACAATCCCTGTATTCTCTGTTACCTATCAGGAGTGAGGTAGGGTGGAGGGAGGTTGGTGAGATTAAAGTCCGAAGAGAGAGTAGGAAGCAATTGTTGATGCCATTCACATTGGGTCATTAGGATGAGGGATGGGCTTGATATTTAACAACGGTGCAACGTGTCACGCATAAGAGAGTGAGAGGGGGTTATCTGCTCGACAACATGATAAAGAGGCCAAGAGGAAAAAAGGGATTTTTTTCACACTGCAGTTGTTGCCGGGTGGGTCAACATATTTTTTCCTATGAGGCATTATGGCTGCAGTGTTATCATGCTAAGAAGTGTTATTTAGCAATTTCACACCTAAATGGAGATTATTCATTAAAGATGGAGTACAGGCACAGCAAGAAATAAGATGAGAAAAAGAATCACTTTTTTTCTACACAAAAGATCTGAAGAAATTTCATTGAGATTGTACAGGTCAGTGAATCTACTAAATCTGTCTGGATGACAAGGGGATTGGGATAAATTAACAAATCTAACAGTTTTGAACTAAGCCGAAGACCAAAAAAGATGGACGGAAGGCAGATAATCTGGCTTTGTGCCACTAAAACCATTAGGGGCAGCGGGCATATCATAGTTGAACAGAATTAGACAAGGTTGCCAAAACTCTTTGTGGGTTTTAATGGGATTATACCACTAATCCCTCTGATCTTCATATACAGATAAGAATCCATAATCCTTCATCTCATCAAGTTTTTTTTAAAGAAAATAAAAAATAAAATTGCTAATTCAAAAGGAGACCAGAGCACCTGTAGTTTTCAGATAGGAAAAGAGCTGCTTCCTACTGGTACTGCAAGAGGAGATGGTGTTTGTGTTTGAGTCAGGTAGCTACAGGCAACCTCTGCTAAGCTCTTTGAAACTCTGTTAGAATGAGCAGAAAGCAAGTAAACAAAAAATGAAAAAATAAAGCACAGAAAAATGTCTGAAAGATATTATAATACCACCATGAGGACAGAATGCATTTATGTTTTTACCCATGGAAACATTGTCACTAATATGCCATCCTTCCTTCTGTCATTACTGCAGTCACATTTTATTCACTGGGTACCAAGCAAGTGACCAAGCAAAGACCATCATCATAGCCTCCTTTAATTAAACTAATCCTATTATTTATGTACTAATTAATTATAAACATTAAACAAAATATCTAATTAAATTATTACTGTATTTCATTTTATGAGAATAGTGACAAAATGAGACTGTTGATGCTTTGATTGTATAAATAACAGCACAGGCTTCAATTACTTTAACAATGTTTGATTTATTGAGATTTTGAATAAATGAGGCTCTCATCAACCACCTGCAAGTTAGAAATCACTTGTTTTGACAGCAAAAGAGAAGCAGAAGCTGTGAGTCAGAAGAAAACTTTCTATCTAACAGCAAAACTTCTCATGAATCACTCACTCATGAGCTAGCTCTAATCCTTTGTCATGGTCCCAAGAGTCAATCTCTGCTTTCTGTTTTGAAAATTTTAGCTATTATCATGTTCAAGTTTGAGTTTCTATTTTCTTGTTTTCTATTCTATTGTTTTGGGCTACTGTTTTTATTTCCATTTTATTCTTTTGTGACTAACTTCGGTTTACATTATGATATTCTAGGGGTGATTCTAGTTTTATGTGTTTTGGTTCATGTATTTGTAGCTGTGGTCATCATACTCCGTCTCTCAACATTCAGTGTTTTCCCCCTCTATTAATGCATTCATGTGTTAGCATTGCCTTGTTTCAACTATGGTTGTTGTTAATTTTCTGTTTTACTTTGACAGTTGTTTGCCCCTTATGTCTCATCGTCCAGATTATGTTCAGCCATGTCTTGTTACCCTCCTGTGTTCAATCCTCAATCAGCCCTCTGTGTTTGTGTGTGCGTGTGTGTGTTGTTGTATTGCCTGTCTGCTTGTCTCCTGTGTTCCCCTCTGATTTATGGTTGCATTTCTAGTGGGGTTTTTGTTTGTTTGTTTTTTTGCAGCACAGTAATTAGCACCGTTCCCTCACAGCAAGAGGGTCCAGGTTCAAATCCACCAGCTGGCTAGCGTGGACCCTTCTGTGTGCAGTTTAGATGTTCTCCGTGTGCTTGCGTGGGTTCTCTCCGGGTACGCTAGCTTCCTCCCACAGTCCAAAGACATGCAAAAGGAGTTAGGTTAATTGACAATTCTAAATTGACCATAAGTGTGAATGTGAATAGTTGATCACCTACTGGGATTTTTCTTTTTTTCTGGACTTTACATTAGCCCAGATAAACAGCTCACCTTTTGTTTATTCAAGTCGACCTTCCTGAATTTTGCATTTTGGTCCCTCGTCCACTTGACAATCCAAACAGTCTACATACTGTGACATCCTTGTGTTCTGCCGTGAAGCTAAACTCTTCAAGAGAACATAACAAGACAGTTTCAATTCCCCCCCCAGGCAAGGAAAGAACACCCCCATATAAAAGGCCAAAAAGATATCCAATCCCTATTAATCATAATCACTGAATTCAGGAATTTAATTCAGTCTCATTGCCACAGATATATAAAATCAATCATCTAGACAAACATTCTACCTTTTCAAACATTTGTTGCAACAAGTCAGTTTGCAAAAATTTCTTCCATCCTAGATATTCCAAAATACATTTTAAGTGGTATTATTGCAAAGTGGAAGCATTCAGGGACCACAGCAACTCATCCACGAAGTGGCAGACCACATAAAGTTACAGAGTAGGGTTGTCAAGTGCTGAGACACAGTGTGTACAAGTCACACTGCTGAATCAGTAATTGCAGAGCTCCAAACCTCAACCTCATTAACATCAGCACAATAACTGTGCAATGGGAGCTTCATGGCATGGATTTCCATGACCGAGCGGCTGTATGGAAGCTTTATATTACCAAGCACAATGCCAAGCATCAGAGTGGTGTAAAGCATGCAATCACTGAACTCTGGAGCAGTGGAAGTGGATGGTTGATGAAAATGTAAATATTCTGTGGAGTGACAAATCATGCTTCTCTATCAGACAATCTGAAGGATGAGTCTCAGTTCAGTGAATGCCAAAAAAATGTTACCTGCCTGGCTCTGCTGTGCAAACTGTAGTTTGACAGAGGAGCCATAATGTTATGGGATTGCTTTTCTGGGGTTGGTCTGGACCCCTGAGTTCTAATGAAGGGAAATTGGAATGTTTCAGTTTATTAAGACATTTTGGACAGTTCTATGCTTCCGGCTTTGTGGGAGCAGTTTGGGGAGGGTCCTTCTCTGTTCCAGCACGACTATGCCACAGGTCATTAAGGCATGGCTGGATGAGTTTGGTGTGAAAGGACTTGACTGGACTACACACAGCCCTGACTTCAACCCCATCAAACACCTCTGGGATACACTTGAATGGAGGCCCACTTGTCCAGCATCAGTGTCTGACCTCACAAATGCTCTTCTGGATGAAAGAGCAAAAATTCTTACAGACACATTCCAAAATCTTGTAGAAAGCTTTCCCAGAGTGAACACTGTTATAGCTGCAAAGGGAGGACCAACTCCGTATTAATGCCCATGGATGGGATATAAGAAAAGACCCTGTAGGTGTAATGTGTAGGTGGCCTGATACTTTTGTCCACATAGTGTAGGTGATATCAACACATATATCATTCTACCATCTGTTTTTCCTGCAGTGTACTCTTGGGCCACCTTTATCCCCCTCACCTGGCAATGGGCATATGTAATGAAATTCATATCATGTTGCACTGGGTTGCCCTGACCTTCTCTGATTGCAATCTGCGTACCGACAGATTGTTTTCAGCTGCTGAATAGATCAGCAACATTAAGAGTCTTTTGGGTTGCTCTTTCACCTTTCCGGCAGACACAGCTTGTGGTCATGACAGAAATTAACACTGTCTGCTCTGACTGCAAAACAAATCAGCTAAGCTTATCTGAGGAGTAAAAACCTCAACTGCCGTTGCCAGCTTTTGTACTTGCGGCCTCTATTATTAGTGTTATGACAAAAATCTACTGCCTTGTTTTCTACACAGCTTTAAGAGGCAATACTTATAACAACCACAGTATATATAAAATAAACAGTTTCTTTTTGTGGCAAAGCAGAAATTTTCTAAAGCTCTTGAAGAGCCATAAACTGAACAACGTAGCTGACAATTTATCTGAATGAGTGGGAAGGCAAGGGAAACAAACACTTTGTTGTGAGCACTGTGCTGCTGAGAGGGGCGGCTTTTTTGCTTCTTATGGAACCAAATGGTACCTAATAAATCTCTGTTTTATTGGACAAAAAGTCTTCTTGTACACTCAGCACAGTTGGGATTTTTATACATCCAAGCAGGAATACATATTATTAGAGAAGGGCCCTTGTTAGTGTTCAGCCTTGGAGCCCAAATTGGCATTTAGCAAGGCAGCAGAATGCTCTAATTGTGTGTGATGTCCCGAGGCAGAGAATGCTGATTAGTCTAAGCCATCTAAAACAGTTCCCCTCCCAGTTAACTAAAACAGACAAACATGGGGACTAAAAGTTAAAGAAACACTGTACCTGCTTCTGTCTTCCCATCTACAGTATCAAGAGTAATTGGATTAGGGATTCTCAGTTTCACCAACAAATGAACTTCTTTTACTCCCACTCATTATTTAAATCTGCAGTTTTATTTCATCTCAGAGGAAGCACTGCCATCAGCCAACTACATTAACCAACAACTTTAAAAGAACTGTGAGTCTCTGAAGTCAGGATGAGACAAGTGATGCCCTTTGCTTCAGTGTTCCCTGGGTAAATTTATGGTGCTACAGTGCTCTGCAAGTTTACACAGTACTTTGAAATATTATGAGCATAGCATTATGTATTTAATCTATTAGTATACATTTCAAATGTTAACACTGATTACTATGTGATGTTGCATTTTATAATTAGATTATATAAAAAGATCCCCCTTAAAAACTATTTCATCTAAGGCTCTAACTGAACTTCCTCCAAATCCATCCCTCAAGCAGAGATTGTACTCCCGTAATGATAAACTGAGACAGAGGCATCCTGAATAGAAAACTGCGAGAGAATTCCTTAATACCAAAGATGGTGGTTGTCTCATCCCTCAACCAAAGAGAGAATCATCTGCTCTAAAAGAGATGAACCAAGCTGAGGTTCATAGACATGTCCACTAGCTATTGCAGTCCTGGATCCATTTCAGGGTCACCGGGGCTGGTGCCTAAAAGCCAAAAAACTTCTATTCATAAAGACTTACATTTACTAGGACGAACTAGCTCTACCCTTAGTAATTTTCAGTTCAGTTTTCTTCCATGTCTACAAGGCTTTTAGGTACATTTTTAAAGATTGCTTAACAACCTTTTGACTTTACCTAGATACAGTGGAGCACTCAGAGGCTCTTATCGAATGTGCCTATCAAGTCCCTTCATCAAATGCATATCCAAAATCCTTAAGGTCACTGTCATTCTGAAATAAGTGAGATGTACAGTATTTTTAATAATATAATAAAATGGCATTTTAAGCTGAAATATGGCCCATAGTATTATTAGCAAAAAAAAAAGTCCACCAACTGCCATGGTCCTAGGTTCTTTTGAATTTTGGTGCCTTTTTTTAAAAAATGTGTTTTTGTCTAATTGATATTCCTTCTGAATAAGTTTCTAATGTTCTTATTCGCTAGAGACCCCAGTCTTTATCTTTCTCCATTTTGTCTGTGTTCTCTCTCTCATCTTCCTTGTTTCAACTTCCTTTTTTATTTTAGTAGCTACTTTTCCCAGCAGGTCTCCTGCGCCTTCCTGTCTTGTCTTCCCTCTTATTCCGTGGTTGTTCCCAACTGTATCTTGTCTTCATCTGACTGAGCTTCCTCCTTTCTAACAGTCTACCCCACCTAAATTGTATCCACAACCTGTCTGATTGTTCTACATTCAGTGTGGATATAGAGCCTTACCCCAGTCTGCAATCTCTATGTGTGTACATAGTGCTGTCTTTCTCTTTGTCCTCTGTCAGATTTTTTGTTTGCACTCCATTTGTTCTCCTAGAATATCCTGTACTTTTGTTTTAGATTCCTGCTTCGTTTCATCTTTTTAAACTTCATTTATCGCTGGAAATTCTAGATTAGCCAATAAAGGATTGTTTTTCATTAGCTTTGCCTGCCTCAGCATCCTGCATTTAGTCCTCTCTTCAACATTATTCCTGACAAGTGCAGCCCACGGAACGAGGAAAGCAGCTTGTGGCTATCTCTATGTGAATGAAGGGTCATTTTTTAAGAGACTACTATCAATTTCAATATTCAGTCTGCTACTAATGTAACTTTAAATTATGTTTGTATGTAGGAATGGAAAACAGCTAAGCTGAGTGGCTTGTCAGCTCTGATTCACAAATATATCTGGGTGACGCTTTAGCTTGCAGCCATCTAATAACATGTTAATAGTGTGGTAATAATGTGAAAAAAAAAGGTAATAGCCACATAATGCTGTTTAATTATCATGTACACACTGTTGAGATTCCGGGGGGGTACTAGTCCAACAGGGCTAGTACTAATCCAGCTCTCCATTAAAGGGTCCAGTCTCCTGGTCTGATGGGTATTACCTAACAGATTTCCTAGAGTACTTTTAAGCTGGCTATAAGGGACTCGCTCAGCCTCTCTAACTGCTGTCAATCCCAACGTCGACCCTGCTTCCCCCAGTCTCCTGCCCTACCTGGTGGCCAGTTCAGCCGGGGGAGATCGAGCACGTTGGTTATAGCAGCTCCCTTGTGAACCTCTGGCACTTGGTCAGTTGGCTGAGAAAAGGTTTAAAGGTGAG
>VUQH01055566.1:0-19852 GCA_015106775.1 Etroplus canarensis | reverse complement strand
AAATTATGGATTGGATTGAGATCTGGGCTTTGACTTGGCCAATCCAGAACATTCACCTTGTTGTCTTTGAACCATTTCTGTGGAGCTTTTGCTGTGTGCTTGGGGTCGTTGTCTTGCTGGAAAATAAATCTTCTCCCAAGCCGTAGTTCTCTTGCAAACTGAGTCAGATGATCCTCCGGGATTTGGTGATATTTTTCTGCATTCATGTTTCTCTCTACCTTTACGAGCCTTCCAGGGCCTGCTGCTGAGAAGCATTACCAGGCATTGATGCTGCCACCACCATGCTTCACGGTGGTGTTCACCAAACGTAGTGTCTAGTCTAATGGCTAAAATGCTAATTTTTTGTCTCATGAGACCAAAGAACCTTCTTCCAGCTGACCTTGGAGTCTCCCACATGCCTTTGGGTGAATTCCAGGTGAGATTTCAAATAAGTTTTTTTTAAAACAGTGGCTTTCTCTTTGCCACTCTTCCACACAGCTCCGACTGCTGAAGAACCTGGGAAACAGTTGTTGTATGCACAGTCTCTCCCATCTGAGCCACTGAAGCTTTTAACTGCTTCAGAGTGGTTGTGGGTGTCTTGGTGTCCTCCCTCACTAGTCTTCTTCATGCCCGGTCACTCAGTTTGTGAGGATGGCAGCTCTAAGCAGATTTAGACATGTGCCATGCTCCTTCCATTTCTTAATGATGGATTTGACTGAACTCTGTGGGATGTCCAGTGAGTTGGAAATCTTTTTGTAGCATCTCCTGACTTCTACTTTTCAGTTATCTTTTCTCTGAGTTGCTTGGAGTGTTCTTTTGTGCTCATGTTGCAACTGTAGAAGAAACACTGATGAACCAGAGCCAGGACCTCCCAGACGCAGCTGTTTTTATACTATAATCACTTGAAACACTTCAACTTCAAGAGATATCCATTTCACTAATTGTGACACTGCTGGAATCAACCAGCTGGACCTCTGTCAAATTAGGTCACTCCTTTTAAAGGGGGGGATGTTAATGCAAGCATTTATTTTACTTAATATCTTACCGTATGTCTTGTTTAAAAAAAAACAAATTATATTGACCATGATTTCATTTATCAGAACAATAAAAGGGTGAAAAATCCAAGGGGGATACCTTTTATAGGCATTGTAGCATTTCTTCTCATATCTGCTTTGTACCTTCGGCTACTCCCATGTATTCTCCCCAAGGGGGCGCCACAGCAGATTTATCCACATCGGTAATTTGGCATAGTTTTACTCCAGATGCCCCCTCTTGATGTAACCCTCCATGGTACATATTGATCTTTAAACTATGGCTATTACGACTGAGTCTTTGCCTCAGGTTTCATCAACTAAAGGGTCCACCCTAAAACAGGTGTATTAGTCTTAGGCACTACAAGAGGTCATCCAACTAATTAGGTTGCTCTTAAATGTAATGTTGTAATGTGTACCAATTAAAGAGGTGAAAAGGTTTGAATATGTTTACAAGCAGTATATACCATATTATCATTATAATTGTTATTCATTTTACAAAACATAATCATGAAGTATTATTGCTCTATGAATGTATTAATCACAAGGAAGTATATGCATAACAATCTGACTGAGGGCTGAGCCCCCCTAAAGAGCTGATCCTGGAATCGCCCCTGCTTTCATTCATTTGATTTCCCTGTCGAGGCCAATTCTCCATCAAAGGATTTTACAAATTAAGTTCTTTCAAAGTAATGATGAGACATAACACAAGCTCAGGATCAAAAATAGGTCAGAGAAGGAAGAATAACACAAAATCCTGTTGCTTTGTGACATTAGTTCTGTTTCTTTTTGATATGTATCAATAATTCATGGCAATTTTAAATTAAATTTAAAAGGACAAGTCAATAGTCCTTAAGGATTACAAGAGGAATTTTTAATAGAATAATCTTTTTGATTTAGGAAGCAACCCCTAAAGATTTTATCCTACAAGCTCATACAAGAAAAAACCCAAATGGATTATTGGCTTAGTCAGCCAGTAATATAATATTATATTATAGGATTAAGTCGTATAAAACTTTAAAAGGTGTGCCTTTTAAAATGATATATCTAAACAAACAAACAACTTTTATTCATATTTAGATGGGGAAATTCAAATCACCAACACTCTTAAACACACACACACACACACACACACTTCATACATGCAGCATGCAGTGAGGGAGACCAGTGAAAAAGGCTGCCCCACTGCAGGTGTCAATGAGCAATGTGGGGGGGTTTAGTGCTTTGCTCAAGCGCACCTTGGAAATGCTCGGGGGATGAGCTGACATCTCTCTGGCCTGTGGTCCAGGTCTACACATGTGGGTCCAGGGCTGGTCTTGGATGACCATCGGGTCCAGGTCCGGACAGGGTCTTGAGCCAGCGGCCCTCAGCAACCCTCCGGCTCCCAAGCAAGTCCTCCAACGCACTGAGCCATAGCAGCCCCCATATCACTTATCTACTGGTATTTTAAAAAATCTTATTGAATTAAAAATGCCCGTAAACTGATTTTTTCATGCACACTGTATGGCCAAAGGTATTAGGCCAAACCTCTTAATCAGTCTTTCAGTCCCACTGTCCCATTTATATAAAATCAAATACCTGCCCACGCAGTCTGCCTTTACAATGGGTCTTTTTAAAGAGCTCACTGTATTCCAATGCAGAACTGTAATAGGATGCCACAACTGAAAACACGGAATGTTTTGGAGGGAAGAAATTTCAACAGCTAAGTGATATTATTGCAGAGTGGAAGCATTTAGGAACCACAGCAATTCAGCCATGAAGTGACAGACCACATAAAGTTATAGAGTGGGGTAGAAGTTGCCAACACTTTGCTGACTCAATAAATGCAGAATTCCAAACCTCCGCTGGCGGCAACATCAACACAAAAACTGTGCACCGGGAGCTTCAGGACATGGGTTTCCATGGTCGAGCAGCTGTATGCACACCAGCATGATACTGGAGCTGGGATAGACCGGTGCAAAGCATGCCACTACTGGACTCTGGAATAGTGGAAACATGTTCTGTGGAGTAACAAATCACACTTCTCTGACAGGCTGATGGGTTAGTCTGGGTTTGGTGAATGCCAGCAGAATTTTACCTGCCCGACTGCATTGTGCCAACTATAAAGTTTGGAGGAGGAAGAATAATGCTATGGGGCCGTTTTCATGGGGTTAGCCTCATCCGCTTCGTGAACTTCCGCTTACCAAGACAACATCATCTTCTTTTTCTCCTTCTTCTCACTGTTCCTATTAGGGGGTCACCACAGCGGATCATCTGCCTCCATCTCACCCTGTCCCTGGCATTCTTTTCTGTCACGCCAGCCCTCTGCATGTCCTCCTTCACTACATTCATCAGCCTTCTTTGTAGTCTTCCTCTTCTCCTCCTGCTTGGAAACTCCATCTTCAACATCCTTTGACCAATATATACCCTATCCCTCCTCTGCACATGTCCAAACCATCTCAGCCTTGCTTCTCTAACTTTGTCTCCAAGCTTCTCAACTTGAGCTGTCCCTCTGATGGACTCATTTCTAATCCTGTCCATCCTGCTCACTCCTAGCGAAAATCTTAACATCGTAGTTTTGCCACATCTAGCTCCATCTTTTCCAGCTTTCTAGCTTTTTGTCAGAGCCACCGTTTCCAAACCATTTTGGACAATTCTGCACTTCCAACTTTGTGGGAACAGTTTGGAAAAGGCCCTTTTCTGCTCCAACATGACTGTGCCCTTGTGGACGAAGTAAGCTCCACATAAGGAGTTGGATGAGTTTGGTGCGGAAGAACTTGAATGACCCACAAGAAGCCCCGACCTCAACCTTATCAAAAACCTTTGGCATGAACTAAAATCAAACACAGCATATCGGCCCAAACACCTCATACCAGCTGTCAGCACAGTGGTGGAGGGCTGAAGAATTGGGCTTGTTTTGCAGCCACGGGTCATCGACTATGAACTCCTCAGCATACCAAAGTATTCTCAAGTCAAATGTGAGGCCATCTGTACAACAGCTAAAGCTTGGCTGAAACCAGGTCACACAACAGGACAATGGTCCCAAGCACACCAGCAAATCGACAAAAGAACGGCTGCAAAAAAAAAAGAATCAAGGAGCTGCAATGTTCCAGTCAAAGCCCAGACCCTAAACCTGACTAAAATGCTGCAGCTGGACCTCAAGAGAGCTGTGCATAAATGAATGCTATCCATCTCAATGGACTGAAGCAATGTGGTATAGAATAGAGAGCCAAAAAAGTCCTCTACAATGATGTGAGAGACTGATAACATCATGCAGAAAATAATTACTTAAAGTTGTCGCTGCAACCAGCAGTTGTATTACTTAGTTTTTCACAGGGCTGCACAAAGTCCTGTGAAAACTTTCTTTTTCACATATCCGTACATCCAGATCAGCAAAAGAAGATTAACATTTTGGAATGGTCCAGACCTCAATCTGGTGTGATGTAAAGAGGACCGTACTCATGAGATGTGCTCACAAGTGGCAGATGGGGAGCAATTTTGCAATAACAAGTGGGTAAATATTGCCAAGTGAATATGAGTCCTGCTGATAGACTCCTACCCAAGAAGACTGAATGGTGTATTAAAATCAAATGATAATTAAGCAAAGTATTTGCTTGAGGGACTGCACGCTTATGCAATCAGATTATTGTAACTTTTTAAAGTTATTATTTTTTTCCCCTCTCAAATGATTTCAGTTTGTTTTTCCATTGAATTGTACAGGTTATAGGTCACATTGCAGGTAAAAAAAAAACTGTTCTAAAAGGAAACATCACAAAACCATGGTCTTTCAATAGGAGTGTGTAGACATTCTTATATCCGCTGTACATGAATACGAAGTCAAATCCATCCATCCACTACTTATCTGGATCCCGGCTGCAGAGGCAGCAGTCTAAGCAGAAATTCTCCCTCTCCCCAGCCACCTCTTTCAGCTCTTGAGATGTTTTTAAGCGAGCCATGAGGTATAATCTCTCCAGCATGTCTTGGGTCTACCCAGGGGCCTCCTCATGGTAGGACATGCCTGAAACATCTCATCTAGGGGCATCCTGGTCAGATGCTTGGCTTTTTTCAATGTGGAGGAGCAGCAGCTCTGCTCTGAGCCCTTCCTGGATGACCGTCCTCCTCTCCCCATGAGAAACATACTATCTCAGAGTGAAAAACTAATCTGTGCATTTATTACTTCTAGGCTGGACTATTGTAATTCATTATCATCATGCTGTTCTAACACAGTGCTGCGGTGAATGTGCTAATGGGGACTAAAAAGGAGAGATCACATTTCCCCTAAATTGGCTCCCTGTTGAATCCAGAATTGAATTTAAAATCCTTCTCCTCACACACAGTCTTGAATAATCAGGCCTCATCATATCAACCTGAACAGAGCATTTTGCTCTCAGAGTGAGGCTTACTTGTGGTTCGTAGAGTTTCTAAACATAGAACAGGAGGCAGAGCCTTCAGCTATCTGGCCCCTCTCCTCTGGAACCAACTCTCATTTTGTACTCAGGAGACAGGCACCCTCTCTGTTTAAGATTAGGCTTAAATCTTTCCTTTTTTGATAAAGCCTGTAGTTAAGGCTGGATCAGATGACCCTAAATCTTCCCTTAGTCATGTTGCAATAAGCTCAGGCTGGTGAGGCACAAAAACGGATGGACTGTATAATGGACTACAGATCTCCAAGGGGAATGATTTCTTCACTAATAAAAAACCTCACTGGTCTGTTCTGCACTGAGCACAGTGGGAGGCCTGGGTCTCCAGAGCAGCTGACAGAATCGATCCTTGTTGTTCTTCTGAAGGAGTCAGCCCTGGAACGTCCACAGCCATTATGTTTTGTCCACCTTTTTTTGAGGAATTTCTTCTTCACCCACATCATGAAAATGTGTCCGCATCTCTCTTGTTCTCTCATTTCTCATCTCTTTCCTCTCATCCCCCTTACCGGTCACTGCAGGTGGCTACCCTTCCCCGAACCTGGCTCTGCCGGAGGTCTTTTCTTGTTAAAAGTGAGTTCTTCCTTCCCACTGTCACCAAGTGCTGTTCATAGGGATCATCTGATTGTTGGGGATTACACTCTAATACTGCTGGGTGTTCATCTTACTATATAAAGTGTTTTGGTGCAAATAAAACTGAATTGATTCTCCAAGAGAGAGCCCATACACCCTTCTGAGGCGGGGTAACAAAGTAAAATGGAGAAAAGTTCAGATCACAAACATTACTTGAGAAAATGCACTTCCTTCCTGTACAATAATTGTGAGAATAGCACAAAAACAAAAAGCACTGTGTTGGTAGAGCTTTATTCTGAAACAATTAACTAGTACAATTTATTGACCGAATAAGAGCAAATAATAAAGAGAGCATGATCCCTCCTATTTCAAATAAGTGGCCACGTCTGATCAAAGCAACAAAAAATCAAGTTCAAAGTCTGCACAGAATCTCAATTGCTGAATCCTTGCTGAAATAACTGACACATTGACTGCTTTAATACCACAATTTGATGGTGTAGAGTGACACCTTCTGGATCCACACGTTACTGTAATACTGCACATCCTCAAGCTCATTCAGGTGATCCATCTTAGGTTTGGCAAACATCAGCTCCAGTATAATGCAGACTGACAATATATAAAATATAAATAAGGGCGAATTTGCTGAACTATTTTCAACAAGACATTAGGGGAAAAAAATCTCAGTATTTAACGTCTGTTCAGCTTACAATTCAAATTCCCATCTCGTGTCTTACAGAATAACAGACATCATACTGTGCTCACTGATTTTGTAATGTAACAATAAATCTGTGTTCTACAAGATAAACAGCCCATGGGAGATTAAAAAAAAGGACAATTTCCAGTAAGTTATCTGAGAAAGCCAGCGAGTGAGCACATCCGCCCAGCTTTGCGGGATTCCATGTTCCTCCTGCTGATCTAGAAGCAGAAATGCACTGCAGGTCAGTTCCAAGATGCACCAGGGCTGTAGCACGGTCAGCTCAGTCCAGTCCAAGAAAACAAAAAAAAAATACAAAAACCAAAAAAACCACATCCTGACTTATTAGTAAAGACTGGAAAGGATGCAAAGTCAGACTGGGTCATGCTCGTGCAACGAGTTACAACATATTTCGAGTTCAGCAGCTCGATATGAGCGCGTCACTTTGTTTCGAAATTCTTGTGAAATCCCATGTCTGATGTCACTGTGTCTAGTGGACACTAAAACGTTAATGATAATAATCTGTTCAAGACAGTGCGGGTCAAATTTAAATCTACACAGACAGAGAAGTCACAAGCAAATGTATGAAAAAAATCTTTAACTACAGTGTTTTCAAATTAAAATACATCATGGAGAAAAAGGAGTTTATCCTTTGTTTTTCTCCAAATCCTTCTCAGATTCTCTGACCAGACCCAGCATCGTCTCAGACCGAACCCGGACTTGCAAAATGCCGTCATGTACTACAGCCCTGCTGAAAAGTACGCTAGCTGATGGAGGAGATGTCTATCAGGCTTTTTATCAGTCAAGTGTACAGATGAACTAACAGTTGACAAAGACATAAAACTCAATCTCTTTACATAAAAACATACATTTTTATAATAAATCAAAGCCCATGCACAAGATATTCAGAAAAAAAAATACAAATCTTAAACCTCTGACCAAGCTGCAGTTACAAGCTACAGCAGACTCTAAGAAAAACTTGCACAACGGAGTGTTCCACTAAGAATAAAGCACATACGGTGATCCATGTAATAAAAATAATGCGTACATATGCAGATGCACACTGGAGAAGTGCAGGAGGAAATGTGTAGGAAAGACAGCATGGTTCAGGTCAGGGCTTTAAAGCGACCCATGGAGTGGGGTTTGTGGTTTAAATTCAGTGTCTGTAGCCCTTTTTTCTCCATTGCTTTTTCTATTTCCCGTAAAATTTCTTGTTGAGCAGGAAAATGAGCAGGTTGACGTTGATGGTGGCCCGGTCGAAGAGCTTCATCACTGCCACGCCTTCGTACTGCAGCTGGAGCAGATCCTGAGAGACAGAAAAGACACAAGTGAACCAAAGGACTCAGCCGGTGCACCTGAATGTCTGGGCAACTGTGAGGGAAGTTCATCAAGCTGCAAAAGAAAAAATACCTGATATTCTAACTGTACGGTTTCCAAATGCACACCCATGAACTTGGCTTTCACTTCAAACACTCCAACAGTCTCTGATGGGGAAATCTCAAAAATAGCATTCTTGAACCTGCAACGAGAAAAAAGTAAATGGGAAGAAGGGCGTTGAAACTGCAAAGAGAGGAACTCTGAAAGCCAAGTGTATACGAGTTAGCTGCAGAACTCACTGGTTGGGCTGCAGGTCCTCTATGGAGATCAGCACCCCCTTTTCATGGAGGCGGGAAGCTGTGTATTTCTGAGAAACCTGTTTACTCTTCTTAGCCTTGTTGTCACCTGGTTTCTTTGACAACCTGAGAAGAGAGACAGAAAGGCAAAGGGTACAGTAGAGAATAAAAGAATGCGCCAGCACAGACTTCAAGGCTCGCCATTATGTTCTGGGTGGTGTCATTCTGCATTTTATTCCGTGAATCACTTAAATTCGAGTGAATAATACGGTCACCACGCAGGCAATTTATTCTTATTTTTCGAGAATAAATCTGCTAAATGCATTTTTCATGGAGAGAATGAACAAACTGTTCATTCTGACCTCAACTGTTGGGGATTTTTCTTTGGTTTTTTATTGAGAAGTATACAGTCATGTGGAAAAAGAAAGCACATCTCGTCTAAGCCCAACACAAGACAGATTCAATCGTGTTTATTTCACAAAAATGAAGCCAAAATGTAGAAGCCATGTGTGATGAACTAGGTACACCCTATAAATTAGTAGCTTCTAAAACCACCTTTAGCAGCAATAACCTGAAATAAAGGTTTTCTGTATGACTATCAGTCTCTCATATCAGTGTGGAGGAAGTCTGGCTCACTCCTCTTTACAACGTTGCTTCAGTTCATTGAGGTTTGTGGGCATTTGTTTATGGACAGCTCTCTGAAGGTCTGAGCCCAGCATTTCAGTCAGGTTGAGGTCTGGACTTTAACTAGGCCATTGCAACAGCTCGATTCTTTTCTTTTTCAGCCATTCTGTTGTGGATTTGTTGGTTTACTGCTGCGTGACCCAATTCGGGCCAAGCTTTAGCTGTCGGAAAGACGTACTCACATTTGACTCTAGAATACTGTGGTACATAGAGGAGTCCACGGTCAACTCAATGACTGCAAAGTGCCCAGGGCCTGTGGCTGCAAAACAAGCCCAATTCATCACCCCCCCACCACAGAGCTTGACAGTTGGTATGAGGTGTTTGTGTAGATATGCTGAGTGTTGTGGGTTTTTTTCAGATAGAACTCTGCAAACCTAAGCTGTGCTGCCATGTTCTTTTTAGAGAGAAGAGGCTTTCTCCTGGCAACGCTTCCTCTCTCGTGATTTCTGCAGTTCCTACGAGCATTGCTTGGTCTGACCTTGGGGTGAATTTGCTGGGATGTCCACTCCTGGGAAGATTGGTAGCTGTCCGGAATGTTTTCCACTGGTGAATAATCTTTCTCACCGTAGAACGACGGACCTCAGTTTGGTTGGAAATGACTTTATAACCCTTCAGAGTTCAGGGTTTTTCACACAGTGCTTTTGCATTGTGGCTTAGTTTTTGTTAAATAAATAATGACACAGTGTAATATGTCATGCTGTTGTTCTTCTGAGTATAATGAGAGGTATTTATCTGAGATCCGATAAGGATCAGATTATTATGTCCTGATAAGTCACACCCCAGAATTGAAAGAGACTGTGCTTTCCTTTCGTTTTCATGGCTGTATACTGTACCTTTTTGATAAGTATTTCATTAAATTCATATTTAAACCATTTCATTATTAGAAAGTTTTGACTCTGCCTGAAGACGTAATAAAAAATAAAAATCTCACTTGATTAAAACTGGCTACATTTAGATTGCTGCATGAATTCCCGAGTCCCTTTCTGACTATGTGTACATACTCATCTGTGGTTTCACCTTGAACCTCATATCAACTTCTGTATCAAACTGAACAAACTGATACTGAGGCTCAACTTTGGTGATGAGAGCTGGGTGTCTGGCTACGATCCAAAGATTTAAAAGCAGGTTTCAAGCCTGAAGGTAGCACATCAGGTCATGAGCACCATGGTTTCATTTCAGCTGAGGTTTTTGACAGTTTTCCAGACATCCTCAGCTGAGAGGAGATGCCGAGGTAGGCAGGGAACTCACTGAAGGATTTATCTACTTGATCAGGTCTGGGAGTGTCTCAGGATGTGGGAAAAAAGGATATCTTGTATACTCTTCTCCCATGGTCACCCAACTTCAGATAAATGGAGGAGAACAGATGAATGGATAGAACCACATCATTCTCTTACCAAACAGAAAAATCTGATTGTAGGATCTTCACTTTGGCCCAGTAGTCGAGATCCAGAGTGTATTGCAGATGCACAAATGCATCTTGTCCGAATGGGACTTAAAATTAGCAAAAGCGCTGGAGATGAAGGGACGACCTTGAAGGGGAGATCGGCCAAGTTTAAATCTGGTATGGTTTGATTTTTATGGAAATATTTTCATTTCTGACTAACAAACTCACACTGAAATTTAGGAGGCCTCCAATCAGGTGATTTAGATCCTGATCCCACAGTAGTGGTCCATTATAGAATTTAGCTCATTTAGCTTAAAGATTCAAAATCAAAACCGGAAGGACCAATGTGAGCCACTGGCTCCTACTTTGTTTTTGGCACAAATTAGACATGAGCTATAAAATCACTGGCAGAGGAAAAGGATAAAGGAAGCGACATTTTCAGGTCACTACTGAAGCACATTCTTGCCGGATGTTGGAATACGCCTTACAGTCAATTATATACTGATGCGGAGTTTTGCATTTAACACCAGCAAACCTTTCCAGGTTTAAGGTGGATGTAAGGGGAGAGTAAAAGTCTGATATAGGTAAAAAATTTGGAGCAGCAGTACATTACATGACTCTGATGACCATTATACGGGAATGAACAACAGTAGAGCAACGGGAGACGATTCAACAGTAAAGGTCACTCACTTGCCCTTGCTGGCCAGGTTGTCCATGCAGGTCTTGATATACTGATTGTATGAATCAATCTGCACATTGTAAAACTTGGTCTTTGAATTCAGGGCGGTGTTGGTCTGCTGAAGCTTCACCAGCTCGGCTTTCCTACGCTGCCGATATCGTCTCTGATTTCTGATGTCCTGCAGAAATATGACATTGAAATTAAACAACGAGAAAGCCTTTCTTTTATTTGTCACCTTCCAGAAATAATCTGGTTTTTTTATATTGTTTACTTTGGCTATGTCGTTGATGAGGTCCTGATAGCGGTTCTCCGGGTGAACCTTCCCCAGCTCTGCCAGCCTCTGAAGGTTACTCTTGATCTTGTCCTTCTTGCCCTGCAGGGTCAGGCTGTCATCCACCACTGGTTTGACCTGCTTCATCTTTTCTGGAGTCTTGGCATCTCTGATGGCTCTCCTCTGCATGGCTCGCTGGTATTCTGCCTCCTGCAAACACAGGCGTAGAATCTTTAAAATGAACCCTTCATTTGGTTTTAATTTGGTGCACGCATTGCACTTAAACTTAACCACACTTAACACAAATCAGAATACTTTATTATTCCGGGGGGGGGGGATTGTATGACTGTTTCACTGGCATTTGTGACATTTCAAAAATTTCCCACAAACTCAGCTTCTTTTGCTGGAAAGAGGATGTTACTAAAGAGATGGTTAGTGCAATTCTGTTAGCAATTCATCACCTACAGGATAGAGTCGTGTTTATAAGAAACAGTTCCTGTTTTGTGCCATTAGGCAGTTCTGTAGTTTTCCACTAAGATTAAGTATGCAGTGTAGACACGTCTCAAGGCCTGGCAAGATTCCTGCTTAGTTACAGTAATTACGGCTTCAGATTACTGATATTTATTGCATTTAGTCCACAGCGCCATGCATCTTGTTCCTAACCTGCTCTGGGCTGGCTGTTGAGTCCAGAATCTCACTCAGAGTCTCCCCAGGCTGGAACCGAATCACATCCACAATCAGTCTCTTGGTGCTGGAGAGAGAAACAGAAACAGGGAAATGTAATCAAGCAAAGCAATGCCACAAGCAGTTCCTTGCTGACCTGGAGTTTCCGGTATAAACTCACTTGAGCAGAAGCGTCTTTGCATCCATCTCGGCATTGGCCTCACCGGGGACATCAAATTTGTTGGTGAGAGTGAGCGAAACTTCGGTCTTGCCCATCAGTTCTTTGTTGGGGTCATCAGCGGGAAGAGGATTTTCGCCTGAGTGTAACAGAGAGCAATCACATGAAATAACAGGCAGTTCAAATTAACTGCTCTTATCTGATCTCTGACTTGGTGAGTCAAGGCAAGGCTCAGACACTGGCAGGGGATTCAGACCTTGAGTGTGTGATGCAGTTTGTGTGTGAATCAGCAAGGCCTGCTGCCTTTCTCCAGCTCAGTGAGGTCAAAATTAATGCTAGACATACATTATTTCTGCACCTTCAGCCGCTCCCTTGTTTTCTCTTCAAGGGGTCACCACGGCAGATTAATACAAAAAAAAGATGATGCTCCAAAACTATATCACGCCCTACTCTCCATATTCTAATACAGTGTTTTGAACAGCACTGTTTTTCAGTTGTTTCGACCTAAATTTAAAATCCTTAAAAGTGAAACTTTTGTAACTGGCGACGATCCAAGTTCAGTTTGAAATCTTCATGCAGCCACCCATGGCCGCCTTCTGACAGAATCTTAATCAGTCATAAAACCTAAGCTGAAATATTATAGCCAGCCTCACATACTCTTTATTTTGATTTCATATTCACTGCGTGCTTCCTTTGAAGATAATGTTCTCACTAGTGCTCTGATATGTCACTGTATCTGATTTGCAAAGACTGGATCTATGTTTTCTACTGACTTTCTGCCTCAAACTCGTCTTATTTTCAGCAACATTTCCACCTCACTGCCAGTCCAAGCAAAGAGATCTCCAGTCCTATTTTTTTGCCTCTGCTGTTATTCTTCCGTGGTATTCCCAACAAGTGAACACCCCTGTGCTTCCTGTTAAATCTGGCACAAACATACATATTGTAAATGACTATTAGTAAGTAATTTCCCCCAGGGGATTAATAAAGTATTCTGATTCTGATTAGTCAGTATTCAAGAAATTAAGATAAAAAAATATATTTAAGTTAGGAAATACCAGTGTTACAGCAGGCAAAACACGAAAAACAAATCAGCTCAAAATTAATAAGCATGCAACATCACAGAATAAAAGAGCTTGGGAAGATAAAAAACATTACTGTAAAAAAAAAAAACACATGTGGGAGCTAAAGATGATTATACAGGTTTAAAAGGTCTTATATTCCTTTGTTTGAACCTGCATCATTTAGTGACTAGAATGTGTGTGCACAAGAAACATGTGGACAAAAGTACCAGGACACCTACAGGAGCCGTTACTTCATCCATAGGTATCAATATGAAGTTGGTACCCCCTGTGCAGCTATAATAGCTTCCACTCTTCTGCAAAGGCTTTTGGAGTGTGATTGTAGTAATTCCAGATGAGCATTTGGGAATTCAGACACTGAGGTTGGACGAGAGGGCCTGACACGCATCCAACCATGCCTTTATGGACCTTGTTTAGTGCACTGGGGCACAGCCATGCTAGAACAGAAAAGAGCCTTCCCCCAAACTGTTCCCACAGAGCAGAAAGCACAGAACTGTCAAGATGTACTGGTAAGCTGAAGCATTAAGATTTCCTTCCACTGGAAGTAAGGGGCCCAGGCCAACCCCAGAAAAACAAGTCCATAGCATTATCCCTCCTCCATCAAACTTTATAACTGGCACAGGTAATGTTCTCCTGGCATTTGTCACTCCACAGAACATGTTTACCCTACTGCAGAGTCCAGTGACAGCATACTTTGCACCACCCTATACAGTGCTTGACATTGTGCTTAGTAATGTAAGGCTTGCATGCAGCTGCTCAGCCATGGAAACCATGCCATGAAGTTCCCAGCGATGGGGGTGGCAGTGTCTCAGTGTGACAGAGAATGGTTGGGAACCAGAAAGCTGCTGATGTGGAGGCTCGAGAAGGATGGAGCCACTCCACCCACTGAGGCAGCCCCGAGCAAGGCACCAAACCCCCACTGTGCTCCTTGGTGCCTGTAATGGAGTGCCTTGTTCTCCCTCAACACTGTTTGTGTGTGTATGTATATCACTCATCTGTGTGTAAAGTGCATGTATGTACCTACAAATAGGGCGTACTGAGATCCTGTAATGTCCCCAGGGGATTCATAAAGTAGATCTTCTTCTTAATGTCAGAGGAGGTTTGAAACTGCAGTTACTCAGTCAGCAGAGTGTTGGTGACTTTTATGCACATACGCCTCAGCACTCAACAACCCTGTTCTGTCACTTGGTGTCTGAGCTGCTGTGGTTCCCAGAAGCTTCCACTTTGCAATAACACCACTTACAACTGATGGCGGAATGTCCAGGAGGAAGAAATTTCAAACTAATCTGTTGCAATGGTGGCGTCCTATTACAGTTCCATGCTCGAATTCAGTGAGCTCTTTAGAATGATCCATTCTTTCATAAATGTCTGTAAAGGTAGACTGCATGGTCAGGTGCTTGATTTCATACCCATGAGGCAATGGGACTGAATATAACACCCAAAGAGGTGGGGCTCAATACTTTTGTTAATGTACCTTCAGTTGCTCTCTTGCATTCTCCCCAAGGGGTCGCCACAGTGAATGAATCCACATCGGTAATTTGGCAGAGGTTTTATGCCGGACACAACCCTCCATGGTGAGAGGGGCTTGTGTGTCCACATGGAATCAAACCAGGGACCTTTTTGCTGGTAAGGTGAATGTATAAACCACTACACTATGTCGTATGTATTGAGGAACAAACAAGGGGTGTTTGAGGGTGTGGATCTCACGGAAAGTCAATCAGAATCACAGGTTTTTTTGTTGTACACTTAAATTTTTGTTGCGTTTGCTCTCTTTTGCGGTGGTGGACGACAACCTTTTTTGCTGATTCGATTTTCGTTTCGAGAACGTGAATTGCTGTTGATGGGCAGATTGCCATTTGGTTTAATTTTGTTTCAGTGATTATAGTGTTTTGTTTATTTTTTACTCATTATTTATAGTTTAATACTATTATATATTTATATTAATAAATATATTTGTGAAAAACAATACAAAGCTCACCGATGAGGGACTCCACAGTGGGAACCTCGCCTAGGTCCTCGAGCAGCTCGTGGATGGGGTCATTGTGCTCCGGGGCGATGGCATCCTGATGGTCCAGAAGCAACTTAAAAAAAAAAAAAAATTAAAGTTCCCAATCAGAATACATACTGTAGAAGAAAAAAGCTTTCCAAAATATATTAGAGTAAACATATCTGACACATCAGCATGCAGAGAGGTTTGACACAAAGACTGTGATTCAAACTCACTGTGTGAGTGTTAATGATCTCTCCGATGGAGATGTAAATGACAGGTTTGGAGACTGTGACCAAGTCTGAGTACTGATCCACGTTGAACTTATCTTCAAGTGAGGGGACATCACACGCTGAAAGGAAATAGCGCCTGTGGCAAGAGAGAGAGAATGTCATGAGGAAGAAAAAATCCTGAGGTAATGAAACGAAAGTTTTCACCCTCCAACTTCCAGTTAAGTCAACATATACTTCATATTAAATATCACATCAGACCTGAACTTCTGGTAGGAGGCGCTGAGATATTCATTGATGGGATTGAGGTGGGCATTATCTCCCAGAAACATCTTATTGGAGGCAGCGTGCTGCAGCATCTTGGCCACAGAGCCCAGGTTCCGTCGCTGCTCGGTGGTGAGCTGCCCACCAGCGGACACCTCAATGATGTCAAAGGCATCAGGAGCCACGATGGCAGGGTTCATGTAGCGGTAATACAGAAGGTTCCCCACGATCTGAAAGTGGAGCAGAACATGGGGGGGTCATTCCAATGCTTCAAAACTATTAGAAAAAGAAGCATTAATATCTGAATAAATTCAAAACTGGAAAACATCAAACGAACAATCTGTATTAGCAAGTATGACTAAATCTAGGTGAACGTTCCTTATATAGAAATCAGGCATGAAACCTACGATAATAATTCTTATTTTTTAATTGATTGCATATGCTGCTGTTGTTGGCATTGCTATTTCAGGAACATTAGCCATGAGTATAATGAAGCGATTGACAGCACAGCATGCAGAAGAGTTCTCAGAGTGTAAAGAAAATGGTTGGAGCAGCAAGAGAAGGAGAGCCGGGAGAGTGGCAAAGCTCACCTTCGTGTCAGCAGACAAAGAGGAGGAGGAGGAGGAGGGCGACACCCGTAACTTGGAAAGAGAGCATGGCGCTGGTTGGCGCGGTGGAAAGAAAAGAGCAACAGCAGAATAGAAAAAAGGAAAGAGTGTGTAACAGACAAGGAAGGCAGAAGATTAATGAAGAAGGCCAGAGAAGAGAAGCAATGCCAGTGAAATATCAGGGTCAAAGGATCAGTTCAGTTTGTGAACGTAAATCATTGATGGTTGTGGTTTAAATATTGTCAGTCTTACACTGATCATCACAGCAAATGGAAACAAGAGGCCTACAGTACTGTGGAAAAGTCTCAAGCCACCCCTCGCATCTTTATATTTTGCCAGGAAAATGGGAAATAGGTGCAATGATTTATTGAAACATGCAAACATAAATGGAAATAAAGTACATAAGGAAAAAGCAGAGTTTGTACAGTTCTAACAAGCTTAAACGTTAATATTTGGTGTGACCATCTTTATTCTTTCACACAGTCTGAACCAATGTTCCCTCTAAGCTGCACACTTGCATGCGTACTGCATAGATTTGCTGCGCGCATGTGCGCTACATAGACTTCGCGCCTGCATGTGCGCTGCATAGATTTGCTGTGCGCAGAGGACGCCGGAGCAGTGCGCAAGTGCGCAGCTCGGAGGGAATGTTGGTCTGAAGTCTTCAGTAAGCTTTCTTGTCATTTCTTTAAGTAGTCTTCAGGAATAGTCCTCCAGGCTTCTTGAAGGACATTCCAAACCTCTTCTTTGGACACTGGCTGCCTTTTGTTCCAGTCTCTGTCAAGATGATCCCACACTGCTTTAATAATGTTGAGGTCTGGGCTCTGGGGAGGCAAATCCATGCCTGATAGGGTTCCATTGTGTGCTTTTCTATCCAGGTAGGCTTTTACTGTACTGGCAGTGTGTTTGGGATCACTGTCATACTGAAAAATGAAGCTCTTGCCAATCAGACACTTTCCAGATGGCACTGCATCATGGATCAAAACCTGACAGTACTTTTCTGCCTTCATAATTCCATCAGTTTTGAGAAGACCCCAAATACCACTGGCTGAAATGCAGCCCCAAACCATGACAAAGCCTCCACTGCGTTTTACAGATGGCTGTAGACACTCAGCGTTGTACCTCTCTCCTGACCTGCAAATTAATGATGAATTGAACCAAAATTTTAAAATCTGGATTCAACATTCCACAAAACTTGTTGCCACTGATTTTTAGTCCAGTTGTTGAGCAGTTTAGCACACCTCAATCTTTTCGTGCTGTCTCCGTTCCTTAATGGCTTCTTGACAGCCACCCTTCCATTGAGCCCATTTTCGATGAGGCTTTGGCAAACAGTACATGAATAAACTGAAGGGCTAGATGCATCTCTCAGGTTCTGTGTCAGGTCTTTGCTGGATTTTGCCCTATTTTGGAAGAACGTGACTTTCTGATACTGTTCACAGGTCAGTGTTAAATGGCGTATCAAACAAAAGAGGCATTCCTCTGTGGTACAGGGGTGTACAAAGACTGGACTGAAATGAGTGAAAAAGCAGCCAATGTCCAAAGAAACACTTTGAAAGACCTTCAGAAAGCTTGGAGAACTACTGCTCAAGAGCACTTTAAAACATTACCAGAAAATGTGGCTCCTTGGAGGCAAAACTATAAAGAAATAAAGGCAGGCTTGAGACTTCTGCACACTACTGTTGATACCACTATGTTAGGTGGAACTTGAAAAAACTATTTACTCATCTCGATTTAGGTAAATTAAAACATTAAAGGGTACAAAATAGGCTCATTCCCAGATCCACTTTTTAATTCTTAATTCTATTAATGTAGCTTTGCATGATTCACAACTCAAAATAATCCTTATTTATCTTATACTCCCCCCTGTACAGCTCCCTGACCTTGAAATTAGCTTTCTTCTGACTGGCTGACCCAATGCAAACAAAAGATTTGAACAGCAAGGGGGAAGGGCTGCTCCCAATGATAACCATATTAGGGATATCCCCTCTCAGTGACATTATAAAGAGCCAAGAGGAGACAAAAAAAACTGGCTGAAAAGGAGCATTTAGCAGTCTGAATCTGAAGCCTGAGCCTTTTGCTCACTTGGATTACTTATACAGACATTTACCTCCTTATTCAAAACTGTGACCATGTTTTTATATGACAGAATATACGAAAAGCATACCAGGTCCCCTTTAAAGACAGAGGAGTACAGAGTGACTAGTATTAAGCCCACAAATGACAGATGCAAACCTTGAGCAGCTCATCCTCTGTAGCATCAGGAAACTTCTCGTGGAGGGTGTCCTTCAGCACCTTGGAGATGAACCGCATCCCGTATCTGAGAGACAAAACAGATATAAGCCAAGGTTTGACTTTGGTTGGAAAAAAAAAAAAATAGCTGACTTGAGCTTGTGAAAATGCGTTCCATGCAGACATTTTTGGAGGAAGTGGGCAACATACGGAATCTTTTCCACAGAGACGATTATTGCAGACAGGAATTTGTCAGTGACTGTCTTCATGGTCTTGATGGAGGCTTCCAGCCGCGTCCGCACCTCCTCATGTGACATGGCCTGCTCTGGAGTGACGTCATAAGGAAGTTTACTGTTGAGGAGGAAGAGAGAGAAAATTTTAATTGTTTAATGGAGATGGTGCTTTACACTGTGTGTAATTATTAGGCAAGTTGCATTTCTGAGGATTAGTTTTATTATTTAACAACAACAGTGCTCTTATTCAATTCAAAATGCCAATAAACCTCAAACCTGAATATTTAAAGAAGTGAAAGTGAGGTTTTGGCTTTTGCATGAGAATATCCGTGTTTGCACAATTATTAGTCAATTATTATGTGCAGAATTATTACACAACTCAAAGAAAAACAATAATATTTCCATCTCACTTCTTTATTTTCATCGGTTAAAGTGAGAATAATAAACAACTCAAACTTTACAAAGAAACATTTCTGACATTAAAAAAAAAAAACTCAATCAGTGACCAATAAAGCCACCCTTCTTTTCAATGACACTCAGAAGTCTTCCTTCCATCCATGGAGTCTGTCGGTTTGTTGATCTGCTGACCATAAACTTTTTGTGCAACAGCAACCACAACCTCCCAGACACTGTTCAGAGAGTTGTACTGTTTTCCTTCACTGTACATCTCACGTTTAAGAATGGCCCACAAGTTCTCAAAAGGGTTTAGGTCAGGTGAGGAAGGGGGCCATGTCATTATTCTTTCATCTTTAGACCTTTACTGGCTAGCTATGCACTGGAGGACTTTGATGCATGAGATGGAGCATTGTCCTGCATAAAAATCATGGTCTTCTTGAAAGATGCAGACTTTTTCCTGGACCACTGCATGAAGAGAGTGTCTTCTAGAAATTGGCAGTAGGTTTAGGAGTTGAGACTGAGTCCATCTTCAACCCGAAAAAGTCCACAAGCTCATCTTTAATAATTCCAGCCTATACCAGTTCCCCACCTCCACCTTGCTGGCGTCTGAGTCGGAGTGGAGCTCTATGACCATTGCAGATCCAGCCACAGGCCCATCCATCTGGTCCATCAAGAGTCCCTCT
>VUQH01055564.1:0-14065 GCA_015106775.1 Etroplus canarensis | reverse complement strand
TAGCTTAAAGTCAACATGTGGTCTGAGCTCCTTTATTCTTCAACACAGCCTGAACTCTCTGAGCCAAGCTTTCTGTCTTTAAGTCGTCTTCAGGAATAGTTCTCCAGGCTTCTTGAAGGACATTCCAAAGCTCTTCTTTGGATGTTGGCTGCCTTTTGTTCTGTTCTCTGTCAACATGATCCCACACTGCTTCAATAATGCTGAGGTCTGGGAGGCCAATCCATGAATGATAGTGTTCCATTATTCAATCCGGGTAGGGTTTTACTGCATTGGCAGTGTGTTTGGGATCATTGTCATGCTGAAACATGAAGCTGTTGCTTCAGATGCTTTCCAGAGGTATTTCATGGTGGATCGAAATCTGACAGATTATCTGCATTCATAATTCCACTAATTTTGATAAGATCCCCAACATCAGTGGCTGAAATGCAGCCCAGACCATGACAGAACCTCCACCGTGTTTTACAGATGGCTGTAGACACTCACTGTTGGACCTTTCTCCTGACTTCCTCTGTACATACTGATGATAATTTGAACCAAGTGAACAGTAGATGGATCAACTGAAGGTCTAGATCCTATGTATTTTTTCCCCATTTCTTAAAGACATAATTTTCAGATATTGCCATTTATCTTCTACTTGTCCAGATTCCTCGCACTTTTTCAGGAAGATCAGGTACAAAAACTTCACTAAAATGCTTGGAATAGCAGCTAGTGTCAAACCAATCATCTTCCCTCAGCTGTTCCTGTTAGGGTGAGATGGAGACAGACCCCTGTCTCTTGCATCCTCTTCCCTCATGCCAACCCTCTGCATGTCCTCCTTCCTCCTTTGTCTTCAGCCGGCAGTAGCATAGCTTCTACCAGAACCCTGTTGGCTAACAGCACCAGAGGCAGACGGTGTTAACCCGGGCCATGACTGATCTAGTATGGAAGTCGTATTATGAATCCGCATATTTGGTTTGCCAAAAAATTACACTGGATGCTCTTTCTGATGCAATCCTCTTCCATTTACCCGGGCTTGGGAAAGGCACTAGGAGTACATTGGCTTGTGGCCCCCTGTGGTCGGGTTAGCCAGCGTCAAAATAACGATTTTTTAAGACCTTCAGAAAGCGTGGATAATTATTACTCAAAGCTAGTTTAAAATATTTCAAGAAAGTCTGGCTCCTTAGAAGCAAAATATAAAAAGGACCAAATGAAGAGTAGCTTGATACTTTTGCACGGTGTACTGTAAGTAACTTGGACCCACATCAGTGTCTCATCGGGCTAAACAAACCGAGCGGGAAGCTCTAAGTAAGAGAGCAGAAATATCTTCAGCACACAGCAGTGGGAGATGATTCTGGCTGTGGATAAAACCATTAGAGATGCTGTACCAGAATCAGCACCGCATAATTATTTCGAGAACAAGCTTTTTAAGCTGCATTTACTTCTAAACCTGCTCAGAATCTCTCGTTTTTACTGGTTTCATACCGAAACCGTTATCTAAGTGCTGCTGAAACAGAGGTTGGTGATGGTGGGAGTTCAGACCACAGGAACTCGCAGGATGTTTTGGTTTGGCGGCGCACACCAGGAGGTCCCCGTAGCATGGCACGTAATACAGCTGTTATGTCAGATCTCACTGCTGACTCTTCATTAGGCACCGTTCACGTTGATCCTTTTGTTTTGGAAGCTGCCAAAATCCCCATTTTAGTCCTTTTGAAGCCAGAGGCGCCATATTTGATATAGTGTGGAATGCTGAGTCATCAGCTAATGCTAGCAAGCTGGGTTTTTTGGCTACAAATCAAGTTTCACACATAAGCTCAAAAAATGAATACATGAAAATATATTTTTTAAATTTTATGATAATTTATTACAGCTTTCGTATTTGTCAAATGGGTAACTGATTATGATATCAAAGGGTCCTGACTAATGTAGCCCTCTAAGCTGCACGCTTGCATGTGCGCTACATAGATTTGCTGTGCGCGGATAATACCGGAGCAGTGCACGATTGCGCAAGCGCGCAGCTTAGAGGGAACACTGGTCCTGACTAAGGAAGTCACGATACTGGACATTTTGTATTCGGTGTTAATAGCAGTAGAATTATACAGTTCTTAGTACCTAATTTGATACCATGTTCATGAAAAAATACATTTTCAGTAAATAAAGCAATAGCAATATAGAATACAGTAAATACCTTATTATGATTCATGTGCTAGTAAAATGAAATATAGCATTAGTTACATTACATTAGCTAAAGCATTTATATATTCATAGACACTACAAACATTTTAGCAGCACAAACATACTCCCGAGGTCTCCTCAATGAACTGAGGTGAGCGTTGCAAACAGCTAGTGCCCCGGCCTGCCAGTTTAAGTCACCCAGCTCTTACTGATTCTGAACTTTAATTTTTATTATAGTTTAAATGGGTCCGTTTTTTTTTTAAAATGCCCCATATAGTTGTTATGAAGGAGGAAATTACCTTTAGAGACTAAAATCGCTTTTGTAACAGGCTATAAACAAGTTTATTTCTGCTGTAAAGTTGGACATTTTAACTTGAGAGCCTATGGGGACTGACTCACTGCTGTAGCCAGCCTCAAGTGGCCACTAGAGGAACTGCAGCTGCAGTTTAGAAGTGCAGCTGGCACTTCTAAACTGGAGGCTCTGGAGGGTTTTTTTGCTTTCTGGGATTGGAGTAAGCTTCATTTTCCAGCCCTAGAGCTGGCCGCTTGGTAAAACAAACATTTCCGTCCTATTTTCTCAGGCTGGGAGTCGCGTTCTCGTGACTGTCTAATTGACTTTGGCTTGTAAAATTAGCGGCAGTGCTGTGAGAGAGCTCGACACATAAATCAGCTGAGGGATTATTCTGCTCGCATTACGGTTCCCATCACAGCCTGCGTACATTAACATCATGCACAAAGCTCCGGTCTATAAGTAGCTATTGTAATTTGAGTCACAAGCCTTCTCTTTGATGCATATCATCTGCATGTATGAGTGTACACAACCGGGTCACACTGCGCCTCCCAGAGATAAAACTCACGTTTGAACTGAGCCGCGCCGGGCTAATATCTGCAGAAACTGTCACCCTGAGAAATCGCATCTATTTTAAAAAACAACAGGAGCACTTTTCGTTCCGGGATTTCTTCGTGTTCGGCAGCTTGTTATTCTCGTGTGTGTGTATATATATTTATATTGAAATTAGCTCAGGAATGTTCTCATTCTGCAGATGTTAATGCTGGACTGCACCGCAGCTCGCGGGATGATCGATGGCATCTTCGCTGTTATCAGATCTGAATGGGAATTAAAAAATCTGAGAGCTGTAACGCCAAGATCAGCACGCAAGATCAGCGCGAGCTTTTAAATCCCTTCTTAAAACACAAGTTTACGGCCATAACCTGAATATAAACTGTTTAACCTGCTTTCATCTTCTTTTTATCTGCTTGATTTATTTGTTCTATTGCTCTGGCTTCAGTTCATACCTTTAAAGGATTCAGCTGAGGTTAAGAAAGTAAAGAATTCACAGTTTTAGACATAGAAAGCTGCAGTGTGTGTGTGTGTGTGTGTGTGTGAACCTTTAGCAATGGAGCCCTGCTGACATGGTGCCCCCACAAGTGTCACATTCGAGGTCATAAAATTTCCAGTGACAGAGGGACAGCTTCCATCTGCACGTCTTCTCGGCATCACCTGAGGCTTATGTCAGGGTTGTTTTTGGGTTCCACCCTTCATTAAAAGCAGATTTATCAGTCGTCCTCCACTGCAGGAACTTTTCAGGTCTTCGATTAGAGAAATCATCTTTGTTCACCACAGCGGATCATCTGCCTCCATCTCACCCTATCCCAGCATCGTCTTCCGTCACACCAACCCTCTGCATGTCCTCCTTCCAAAGCTCTTCTTTGGATGTTGGCTGCCTTTTGTTCTGTTCTCTGTTAACATGATCCCACGCTGCTTCAGTAATGTTGAGGTCTTGGCTCTGGGGAGGCCAATCCATGTCCAATAGTGTTCCATTGTGTGTTTTTCTATCCAGGTAGGATTGAAACATTTTCAGGTAAAAAAAAATACAGCTGTTGCCAGTCAGACACGTTCCAGATGGTATTGCATGGTGTATCAAAATCTGTCAGTTCTGCATTCATAGTTCCATCGATTTTGACAAGATCCCCAACACCACTGCAGCCCCAAACCATGACAGAGCCTCCACCGTGTTTTACAGATGGCTGTAGACACTCACTGTTGGACCTCTCTGCTGGCCTCCTTCAGATTTGGATCCATCCCCCCATCAGACCTGTTTCCACTGATGTTCAGTCCAGTTCTTGTGTCATTTTCATAAGTCCTCCTTTTCTCCTTGTTTCCCTTCTTGACGGCCACCCTTCCACTGAGCCACACCAAACAGGATCTGCAGATAGTTTCATAGTTTTCTGTGTTGATCCAGAATCTGTAGAATTCTGCAGTGTTTTTGTTTTATCATTGTTTTCTGAGCAAATATGCTGATTTATTTCTTTTTGTAATCAGCCTAATTTATCTTAATATTACAACAGTCTAAAATAAATATGTTTTTAAATTCAACATATCATTCAGATTTCAGGACATGTTTTCAGGACAGCCTTTTCACACTGGTCAAAGTTACAGCAGAGACAAAGAGGCGGAAACATCTGCCTAGCAACACACGTCTCGTGAAACTCTGCAGATTCTGTGTGGGCCTGCTGATGAGGCGTTGGTGAACAGTAGGTGGATCACCTGCAGGTCCAGATGCATCTCTCAGGTCCTGTGTCAGGTCTCTGCTGGTATCTTTTCTGTTTCTTTGGGCCATGACTTTCACATCCTGTTCAACTGCTGTAGATAGCTTTTAGGCCTGACACTTCTTCTTCTGTCCTCCACTTGTCCGGTCTCCTCCAGTTTTAAGGACACACCATGCTGAGCTATGCCAGGTTTTCAGCTAACAGCTCTTTGGGAATCACCTTGCTGGTGCCAAAATGCTGTTTTCTGTCTGTCCAACTGTGTTATCTTTGGTATTTTTCATATGTTCGACCAAATGATGTCCACTGGTAGCAAAGAGCCTCAAGATACAATTTAAAATTGATTCTTTGCTAAGTTGTGTTATGTGTCGACACAACACTGAGTAATCCCTTTTGTTAGGAGTCTTTTTTTCTGCTTGAATGATTCATAGGTCAGAGTTAAGTGGCTTAACACGTAAAAACATTCCTGTGAAAATGTTCAGGTACAAGGACTGGACTGAAAATGAGTGAAAAAGCAGCCAATGTCCAAAGAAACTCTTTGAAAGGGCTTCAGAAAGCCTGGAGAACATCAAGGCCCCATTAGAAAATGACATGAAAGTCAAAAGATAAATACATAAGGGAGCTCAAGAGTTTTGCACAGTGCTGTATGCAGTCTAATGTATTTGTCCACTTGCTGTGCTGTGCAGTTTTCTACAGTTAAAGAAAAAGAATCAAAATATAAGGAAAAAGGAGACTCTTTGCTCAGGGTAACACCAGAGCAAATGCAAGAATTCAAATGCGGACACGAGACGACGTGTTTAATAAGAGTTTGATTTTCAGCAGCAGAACCACGGCCGGCCCGACGAGAACACAAACTGTGTGTTGGTGTGCAATGTGTGGAGACTTCCCCACCTGCTGATGCACGAATCCATCCGTCCAGAGTCTGAGAGGCGGGTGTCTGACAGTCGGCGGCCACGGCTGACTGAGCTCCTCCATTGATCCTCTCTCTGCTCCTGACCATCCCTGGCACATCCTAATCTATGCTCCCCCCCCCACACACACACACACACACTCCTTCCAACTGAGGCCACGCACCAGGGCGGACGGATAACCGATGTGTGCGAGCGGGCCTCTCGGTGTGCGCGGGCCGACTGTCTGGACTCTCTGACAGCCTCAGCACGATTATACGACCTCCTCACCTCTAATGACTTCGCTTTGAGTTCCCTCTCGTGGAATTGGATCAGACACCTGCCAATCATCCCGCGGAGGAGCCGCTCGGCTGCACAGTCTGGTGTCGGCAAACAAAAGAAAGCTCAGTCCTGAGCGTATTGACTCAGCCTGTCACTGGAAGCATTTGAACCCGCTATGCCCACCACAAATCATGCAAAGTTTTATCTTTTTCCCCACAGTTTTATCCTCTATAACAGTTTTTTAATCAAATTTTTTAACGCCCAAGTGCCTTAAACTTGCTTTCTTTTTAACAGCCAGCAGGGGGCGGAACCTATAGTTGCTAAAAGACTTTCAGGGCTGTTACGGTCCCAAACATGATTGTTCAAAGGAACCAAACAGATGAGATGCCACCACGTTGCTACAGTTTATACGTCTTTAAATAAAGCTATGTAATCACTTCTAACAATCAAACATAAACAAGAAGAGAGATGGGAGTCCCGGCACAAACGTAATTATGACGTAATAATGTTTTATGCTAGGTTAGGGCCAGTCAAGAACTAGGACTATGGTATGGGTGTGGCATCGGGTCCTGGCAGGTGATAATGTGCTTGCCACCATGTTTTTACGAGAGCAAAGCTAGAAAGTCAGTTCAATGTTCTAGTGTCACTGTTCCTAAATTCACTTTTACTCCCGTGCTGGTCGACTTTGATGGTCAGAATCAGAATCAAATCCTTTATTACTGTGGGGGAAAGGGGTTGGGCGGTGGGGGATTGCGCTGATTCTCTTCTTTTAGATGGTAGACCTGTTAGTAATAGCACTGTGGTAACTTTAAATATGGCGTTGTATCCTGTGATGATCACATATTTTTGTGTTTTTATGGCCATGGTTACTACTGACCATGTAGTCATAACACTCCTGAACTCAAACACTTTCACTGGTAACTAACCAGATGAATTTGTCCTGGATATGACTGTTTGTCAGCTTCCTTGACGTCTCAGTGGATTTTGATTCTCATTACTTTTTGGAATACAGCCAACCAATGACTTTCTTTATTTCACACATGATAATAACCTGTGAATTGTGATGAGCTACCACATAGTTTACCTTCTTGTTTGACTATTGTTTTTTCCTAATTGCTTACATTTTTCAGATTCTGGACTTTGCTCCTTTGTCATCCTGTTTTTCTTACCTGTTGTGGTTAAAAAGTGTAACAACTGTAACAAAAGCAACAAAAAGCCAATAACAGTTATAAGACTTCATTTCAAAGTGCAGTTTCTGAACACTGGTGTATTTAGCACGTGGCTAAAACAAAACCCAACCCCCTAGCCATAGAGAGATTGTCGGTGACGACGACCTGGTGGATGTTGAGTGATTAAAAATTGGATTTTACTGTCCAATTCCTGCTTCTGAGTCTACTCTAGGCTCAGCCATTATACTAATCGTGTCCCACAAAGGCAGTGTCCTGGTAGCTGCAGGTTGAGGTCCAGTTGAGGTCAACCTGAAACCTGGTAGTTGCAGGTTGAGGCCAGTTGAAACTCAGACTTCAAATGGCTTTAAAATTCCTCAGATCACTGTCTGATCCAGCGTCTACAAGATATCTGGAACAAGCTCAATTCCTATGGCCCCTCCTGTTAGATGGTGCTCGAATGGGCTAACGCCTGACCACCACACGCTTGCTGAGAAGCCTCTCCCCCAGCCCAGGCTCCAGGGTGGGGCCATGGTAACACCTGTCTACCTTGTTCTATAGATATCACAGAGGTCACATGAATTGCACTTTGTCTGACCCTTCTCTCAGGATCAATTTTCTCCGGGAGACCCTACCAGGGGCACACTGACCCCAACTACGTAGCTCCTGAGATCATTGGGATACATAAACCCCTCCTCCACTCCTCTGAAAGGGGCTAATTGTAGAGGTTCTGGCATCTGATTAAAATGTCTCCTGGACACCTCCCAGGTGAGGTGAAGACCAGGTGGAGACCCAAGGCACGCAGAAGGGATGATATCCCAGCTGCCTTGAGAACACTGTAGGAGAGGGAGGTCTGAACACCTCTGCTTGGACTGCTGCACTCGTGACCCAGACCCCAATAAGGAACAGAAAATGGATGGATGGATAGATTGAAAAATTTTACTTTATTTTCTGTATGAATTGTTAAGCCCTTGTCAAAAATGTAACCACCAAGTACTGATTGGTTTATCCTTGAGTGCTTTGCACATCTGTCCCAAATTTAAAGAAATTGCTTCAAGGCAAACCTGCAACCAAAACACCAAATTATTTTGGTAAAAGTTCCAGATAATGACGACGCATCAATATATGTAATAACTTCATAGATCAACCTACCAATAATTCTTGTATAAGGTGTTTCAGGAGTGCTTTGAGTTGAGCTATAAACAGAAACTCAAAATGTATGTTTGATGGCCAATCAGACCTGTTTGAGTGATGAGTCATAATTGGTAGAAGGTAGCAAATAAACTCAGCATTTCTGACAGAATAAATCCTCAAGCTGCTTGTCTTCTCAGTCAATGAGATTTTGTGGTTTCTGTGATATTTATTTTATGATGAGAATCCGTTTAATCTTTAATCAAAAGGCAGCTTAAGTTGAGGTAAACAACTTTTTTTTCTTTCCAATCCAGCGTGGAAGTGTGCCCAGATTTAAGAGCCAGAGCTTACAAAGACAATTCAGACTCCGAGTCCCACAGGGGGAGTTTTTGTAACCCATCATCCGTCCATCATCACCCGTCGGGTCTCATTTTTCTGGCTCTGTTTCCTTCTCATTGGCCGGGATAAAAACCCTTGAGAGTTTTCCTGGAAGTCGCCTGAAAGCCCACGTCCGCTGCCGTCTGGGCGTGGTTGTTTTGGAGGAGCTTTGGAGGTTGAACAAAGCCCGGCATCTTTGGTATAAACTCGCCATAACTCTCCCGCCTGTCTCCAAACGACTCTCTGAGGAGCGGCTCCACTTTTCATCGGGCGGGTGACATCGCAAATGAACTCTCAGTCCCGTGGATTGCAGAGAGAGAGAGAGAGAGAGAGAGGAGAGTTGTTTATGCACTTAATAAAGCAGACTGAGCTGTGCACAGTAATGTATGCGAGCCCACTTTTAGCCTGGATTATTCTCACTTTAATGCAGCACAGTCAGGGGGAAGGCTCTAAGACATATTAGGCATATTACACTAAAGGATTACACTCACCGAGATTTATTGCTCGCTGCATACTATGAGAACATAAAACTTCACAGTTGCACCTTTTCAAACTCTTATTTAAGTCGATGCAGCCTCTGGTTATGTGGAATTAGCTGTACATAAACATCTTCGTGCATAATGAATGGAAGTGTAGAGATAAAGGCACAAATCCTTTCTTCGTCTTTTATTTATCTTGTAGTGTTTCCGTCGCTTGTTACGGTTGTTGGTTTTCTCTATCCAGGCTGGATTAACCAGAAAAAGCAAACTGCAGTTTCACTCAGTGGAAACTGGTTGTTTGTATTTCGTTAGAAGTTTGTTCCATTACGGCTCAGTATCGACACAGGCGGGTCCCAGAGAATCCACTTTGTTTTATATATGAACTCGTGAGTCACTGGCGCGTTGAAGCAACAGCTCACTTCAGGCCGTGGGGTCTTAGCTCACAGTTTACGGGGGCTGTTGACTTACATCCCCCCCCCCCCAGCCGATACACAAAAATGCAAAAAAGTACAACGCAACACAATAGGATGCTAGCGGGAAAATTTTTCCCGCTGCCATTTAAAGGTTTCATCAAGGATTAACCTCATTTTTCAGCTTCAGAGGTTAACGCGCCAAAAACTGAACTCCTTCAATGTACGCTTAAGCAAGTCGATCCTGACAGACTCCCATGTTAAAATGTTCAACTTTCTTTTCCATGTAAATCTTCAAGTTTACTTCTCACAAATTTGCAATTTTTTCTGGTAAATTTGTTCCCTTTTTCTCATAAATGTGCCTGTTTTTCCTTGTATATTTACCCATTTTATTCTTGTAAATTTGCCAGATTTTTCTCAAACATTTGCCATTTTTTTTTAGGTAAAATTGCCATTTCCCCCATAAATTTGCCAGTTTTTTTCTCCTAAGTTTTCCAGTTTATTCCTAAAAATTGACATTTTTTTCATATTAATTTGGCAGTTCTTTCTTTAAACTTTGCCATTTTCTTCTCATTAACATTGACAAAAAAGTTAAACACTGACCTTTTGGTTCCTTGAAAATTTTAGGTTATACAAAATTTGCCATTGTTTTCCTAATTTACCAGTTGGTTTGTCACAAGTTTCGCAGTTTAGTTCCCACATTTTTTTGTCAGTTCTCAAACATATGTGACTTTAATGAAAAATTAGTTCTCAGAAATTTGACAATTTTTCTTATACATATGCCATTTTTTCTTATAAATTAGCCTATTTTTTAAATAAAATTTCCAGTATTTTTCTTGTATATTTGCCCATTTTATTCTTGTAAACTTGTCAGATTTTTCTCAAATATTTGCCGTTTTTTTCAGGTAAATTTGTCATTTTTATCCTCATAAATTTCCAAGTTTTTTCCTGTAAATATTGCAGTTTTTTCTTATACATTTCTGTTTTTTTCTGGTAAATTTGCCATTTTTCCCCAATATGGGAAATTTGCCAGTTTTTTCAAAAATTTGCCAGTTTTTTCTCATTAACATCGACAAAAAAAAGGTAAAACTGTTCCGCAGAGATTTTACATGTAGTTCCTGTAATTTTGAAAATGATCTCCTCATAAATTTCCCTCTTTAGTTCTCATAACTTTTTTTTGCTAGTTCACCTTTTTTCTCTAACATATGTGACTTTAATGAAAAATTGTGAGACCTGTCCGGGTGTCCCCCACTTCTCACCCAATGACTTGTGGGATAGGCTCCAGCTCCCATTGCTCCTGAATTGGATAAACAGATGTGAAATTGGAAGAAAAAAGAATTACAGAAAAGTTAATTAGAACTAGATTTTTTCATTAGCTACTAATGGCCATGGCCTAATGATTGTTTATAAAATAATCTGCTGATTCTCTAATAAATATTCATTATCTGTTGTTCAGCGCTCCATGAAGAATTATTAAAGAAGCTTTAAGCACCTTTCAGTTTAACGTGCAGGGGACGGACTGTCAGACCTGGGATTCAGGACTCTTCAGTCTCACCTCGTCCCTGTTTTCTCTCGGTCCACCTGTTTCTGGGATTAGCCTTCATCTCTCGGTCTCTGATGGCGAGATCGTGGACGCCTTTCATCGGCCTTATCAGCTCTCACTGGTTCTGTTATTTTCCAGTGTTCAGCGGCACATGATGCCAGCACAAAGGTTCAAATCCGCATCTGTCTAAGAGGTTTTGTTTGGGGGGGGAAGCAGGAAAAGAAATTAACAAAGCAACTCAGTTTGATATGCATTGTTTTAATGGTGGGGTGGAGGAGGTTTTACATTCATACATATAAATGGATGAATTAGCCAGTGGAGGGGAAGCCTCGCTGTCAGGTCTGTCCACTGTGGAGGAGACAGAGGAAGGAGGAGCGAGTCCAAAAACAATAGCTGGCTTTTCTTTGCTCACGTTCCAGCAGGATCATCGGCACTGATCCGTATGATTGGCTGATGATGAGGTGCTGGGACGCGGCGCTAATCGCGAGCGGGGTGACAGACGATCGGATATTATGATGGAATAATGAGAGGACACACGGCGGACGAGTAATAACGGAGAGGAGGTGGATTTGGGAAAGAAATCAGCAGAGACGAAGGCCGGGGCGTGTTTTCTGTTTTTATTTACCGGTTTATTTAAGAGCAACGCCGCACATTAATAAACATGAAGAGATAGCAAAGAGGCCATTTTTCTTGCGGACAGATGCTACAAAGTCACCCTAAAAACTGAATATAAGATTAAAATCACAAAGTTATTGTGATGGTTTCTCAGAATGCAGAGCAAAAATACAAAGAATATTACATTTCCAGGTATCATTTAAAGCAGGAAAAGAGGAGATAAAATAAGCACTGATAATGGCTGTACAGACAGCTCCATAAGTTTTGGGACAATGACACTACAAAATGTAATGTTGCCTCTGTACTACACTACAGTGTAATTTAAATCAATCATATGTGAGTGAAGTGCAGACTTTCAGTTGTTATTCAAGGTTTGACAAAAGAACTGCATTAACTGTTTTGGAATTCCAATCATTTTCATTCATAGGGCTGCCATTTTCAGATACTTAAAATTAAAGGGACTACTGACTGACAATTCAATTTTATTTACATAGCGTTAATCCACACCAAAAGTCGCCTCAAGGCACTTTACACTGTAACGTATTAGAGAGAAAACCCGAACAATCAGACCATCCCCTGTGAGCAAGCGCTTGGTGACTGTGGGAAGGAAGAGCTTCCTTGTAACAGGAAGAGACCTCCAGTAGAACAGCAAGCAGTTTAATGGCCGGGTGAGGCCTGCTCCTTCATTATTCCATGACAAACTAAGCACATCCAAAATCTGGAGTTAATTCCAAGTGTTGAATTTCTAGTTGTTCAATGAAACTCTCAATAGGGATGTGGATGCAAGTGAAGGGGGCCATCGTTAGGCTGAAAAACCAAAATAAACCTATCAGAGATAGCAGAAACTTTAAGAGTAGTGAACACAACAATCTGGAACATTCTTAAAAAGAAGTAATGAACTGGCTAGCTCACAACAACAAAAGGGCTGGAAGACCACGGAAGAAAAATAGTGAATGATCATAGAATTCTTTCAGTCATTAAGAAAAATCTTGCACAACATCTAGCAAAGTCAGTAACACTTTTAAAGAGGTGGGTGTATCATTGTCAAGGTCTGTAATCAAGAGATGCCTTCACGAATGTAAATACGAAAGGTTTACAACAAAGTGCAAACCACTTGTTAGACTTAAGAAAAGGAAGGTCAGATTAGACTTTGTCAGACAACATCTAAAAGAGTCTGAACAGTTCTTTAAACTTCATTTGGAGAAGTGAAACCAAGATGAACTTGTAGCAAAATGAAGGGAAGAGAAAATTATAAAGAAGTAAAGGAACAGCTCATGATGTGAAGCATACCACATCATCTGTCAAACAAGGTGGAGGTAATGTTATGGCATGGGCATGTACGGCTACCAGTGGAACCAGGTCACCAGTGTTTATTGATGATGTGATGCTGATAGAAGCAGCAGGATGAATTGTGAAGTGTGCAGGGCTATACTCTGCTCACATTCAGACAAATGCTGTAAACTGATTGGACGGAGCTTCACAGAGCAAATGGATAATGAGCCAAAGCAAACTGCAAACCAACCCAAGATTTTCTTAAGTCAAAGAAATTGGATTCTCTCTAATGGCCAAGTCAGTCACCTGATCTCCAGTAGAACAGTTTTCAGTTCGTCTCGTCTCGTCGTCTATCGCTTTTCCGGGGGTCCGGGTCGCGGGGGCAGCAGTTCGAGCAGAGATGCCCAGACTTTCCTCTCCCCAGCTACCTCCTCCAGCTCTTCAGGAGGGACACCCAGGCGCTCCCAGGCCAGCTGGGAGACATAGTCTCTCCGGCGTGTCCTGGGTCTTCCCCGGGGTCTCCTCCCAGAGTTCCAGTCCCAGTTTTCAGTTGCTAAAGATAAAAGTGAAGACAGAGACCCACAAACAAGCAGCGACTGAATGCAGCTGGCAGAGCATCTTAAGGGAAGAAACACAGTATTTAGTCATATCTATAGGTTCTAAACTTCAGACAGTCACTAAATGCAAAGGATTTTCATCCAAGTATTCAAAACAATTCTTATATTTAAAAAAATGTTAGCTTGTCCCATTACGTTTGAGCATGTGAAAATGGGGGACTTTGACTGTTTGTAAAGGTGCAAAATTACCAAAAAAAAGAAAACAGTTTTTGTCCCAAAACTTAAAAACCTAACTGTATAGCCCTGTGGACTCTTTCCTAGCAGGGACCATTCACATAGAAAAATGACAAACGCCTTCACAGACAGTCAAAGTGGCCATGCCCTTAATAATGTAAACTTTAAGCCTTAATACAAGTAAAACAGGAGAGTTGTGTAATAACCAACCACCTGCACAGTTGTTATGAAGGGGAAAACTAGCTTTAGAGACCAAAACATTTTTGTAGCAGGTTGTAAAAATTTTTTTTTTTTTTTTTTTGCTGTAAAGTTGGACATTTTAACATGGGAGTCTATTGGGACACTCTCACCTTTAAAGACAGCCTCAAGTGGCCACTAGAGGAACTGCAGCTGTTGGCACTTCCATTCCAAAT
>VUQH01055563.1:0-18318 GCA_015106775.1 Etroplus canarensis | reverse complement strand
GACTTTGATAAACTCTGGGAACCATATATGAATATTATGACAAATGAAAGTGCTAGATTTTTCTGAAATGATTTGCAAATGCTGTAAAATGTAGACCCCCATTTTCTTTCTTTCTTTCCCCCCTCCCCCCTTTTAAAATTTTTTTTTTAATTTATTTCTTTTTTCTTTTTTATTTTTTTTCTTCATAATTTGTTAATTAATCCAATTTCATTATGTTTATTCAAATTGAAACATGATGCAAGGGTATGCAGTTTGTGTGTGTAGTGTGTATATGTATGTATGTGTATATGTTATGTGTTTGTGAAAAAAATTTTGAAAAAGACAATAAACATATTGGCAAAAAAAAACAAATAGTAGAAAAAAATTACAGTCACTAAACAAAAAACCACCATTCTCTGAACAGTAGCTTTACAAAAACTAATTAAGTATTAGTTGTATTTTTCTTGTGTGGCCTTCTCTAAATTTGCTCTGGTTGATTGAAACTGTGAGAACCCCAGGTATACTGGTTAATGTACCGTTGTAAGTATATTGGGGTTGCAGCCGGCATCCAGCAGGACCTGAGCACATTCTTCCTGACCATTGACTGCAGCCTGGTACAAAGCTGTCTCACCATCCTGCAAAATAGAACATCCATTAATAAAACATAGTGGTGGTTGTAGAAAAAATAGAAAATGCTTCTTAGGTAAGCCACACTTTAAAAGTATTTAAATCCTCAAAGTTTCAATCCTCGACAAAGCAACTCATTTATGAAGTACAATTTACCTGTTCCCCTCCAAACTTCAATCCAGAAAACAGAACGTGTTGTTATAGTAACCAGTATGAATCAAACCAGTATGTTTGATTCATCTCAATTAATCCCAAGTGGAGCCAGCATCCAGCAGTGGATTAGTCACTGAGCTCACACTGTCACAAACCAAACCATGATGGAAAGGATGTTTGCACTGATTGTCTACCATATTGACTTCATCCCGAGTATCAAAGCTCTGCAGCAGCAGTTGGATGACATCCAGGTGGCCGTTCCTGGCAGCTAAGTGCAGGGGCGTGTCGCCTCTCTGGCAGAAGGGAGGGAGGGAGGGAAACAGCTTGCATCAAAGAGTGTTTGACTTTGAGCTTTCTTGCAGGTGTGACACTGAAATTTGCACTCAGACACATGTGAGCATAAACAGGCATATATTTTAAATATATACGCCAAAATCACACAAGTAAGTCATCACACACCTTGTTGGGCTTCATGATGGCCATTTTGTATGGTTCCATCAGCACCTGTAACATTTGAACACACCCATGTTCTGCTGCCAGAGCAAATGCCCGGTGCCCTGACTGAAAGATGAGAAATGAAGCCAGGTGACCACATTAAGTTCATTCACTTTAGTAGAAAATGAAAATTATCATTAGAAATTTTGTGTCGCATTGATACCAGGTCATCTTTGTCAAGTTCTTTCATCTGCAGGTCATTAACAATATATTCTACAATTTCGGTGCGGTTGTTGATAGCAGCACAATGCAAAATGTTCAGTCCTTCCTGAGACAGATAAAAAAAAGCATTTTAAATCAAACAGGGTGCTGTTCATGTAGCTGTAACAAAAGAAATTTGACTTTAACCTTAAAGGGATATACTATAACAAAAGAAAACGTGTGTCTTAAATTTGTAACATGATGAAGCTTCTGTCATTTATGCTTAAATTTCTCAGAATGTACCATGAATTTAGGGTGCTAGCACCTGAATGCTTGCAAAAAACACTAAATGGACTAAAGTATTGGGTCACACCTCTCAGTCACTGAATAGACCAGGCAGTCTGCGTTTACAAACATTTCTAAAAGAATGGGTAGTTATAAAGAGCTTACTGAATTCAAGCATGGAACTGTAATAGGATGCCACTGTTGCAGCAACTCAGTTAAATTTTTCCCTCCTAGACAACTGTAAGTTGTATTACTGCAAAGTGGAAGCATTTAGAAACCACAGTAACTTAGCCACAAAGCAGCAGACCACCATCAGGAGAACATTATCTGCCTGACTGCATTGCATCAACTGTAAAGTCTGGTGGAGTAGGGATAATGCTATAGGGTTGTTTTTCTGGGGTTGGCCTATAGGCCCCTTAGTTCCAGTGAAGGAAAATTTTAATTCCAACTTTGTGGGAACAGTTTGTTCCAGTATGACTGTGCCCTGCTGCAAAAAGCAAGTTCCATAAATGCATGATTGGATAAGTTTGATATGAAACAACCTGACTAGCCCACACACAGCCCTGACCACAACCCCACTGAACACCTTTGGTATGAGCTAAAACAGAGAATGTGTGCCAGTCTCTTGTCCAAAGTCAGTGTTTGAGCTCACAAATGCTCTTCTTGATGAATGGGCAAAAAATTCCCACAGACACACTCCAAAAGCTTGTAGAAAGCCTTTCCAGAAGAGTGGAAGCTGTTAAAGCTGCAACGGGGGCAACAACTTCATATTAATGCCTGTGGATTAGAATGGGATATCATAAAAGCACCTGCAGGTGTAATGTGTAGGTGGCCCAAGGTTTTTGTCCATATAGTGTATACACAGGAGTTCAAGGGGATGACAACTGGATCTTTTAAAGAGGACCAGAATTATACTGTAAGTATATTTAAAATGTGACTAACTTCATGGTATTTTAGAAGGTAAAAAGGTTATGCTTTACCCATCTTACGTTATTATTAAACTTTACGTTTAGGGGCATGGACAGTATTGTTGAGTAACCTAACCTCCCCTTCTTACATTCTTATAACACATTGCTTTGGTGTTCATGTAATGCGGAGAAATATTCGCCATTAGACATTAAATTTGAATTTTTTATAATGTAATTTGAATTTCCTGGCTTGAATATTAGCATTAAACATATTAATAAGACTTACATAAATTAAAATGTAATTTATTCAAATAAAACTAAAAATTGATACATTTTAGCTGTATGTAATATAAAGCTGAATTAACTTGCCCCTAAAACTTTTTTTGATCCTCACTGAAAATTCAAATCACTATATACTCTACAATCACTTCTTATATCTCATATTAAGTTTTTGCAATTCAAATTCATTTCACAGAGAGACACATCTCGGTCACTGAGGAATGGGAATCAAGCGTAGAGTCCCACAGCTCCTTCAGAAGTAATCTGTCATATGGGATTGCAAAATGTGTAATTATAATGTAAGAGGGGACAGCTAGGCTGATCATTAATATAGCCTGTGCCACTAAAAATGCTGTGTAATTACACTAAAATATAGGAAGATTAGTTTATCTTTTCCTCTAAGATATGGTGAAATTACTACTACTCATTGCTACAAATTATATTAAATAATCTGAAGTTACTGATTATTTACTTGAAGTACAACATCTGTTAAAACTTCCAGTTGTTACTCCTTTGTTCTCCTGTACCTGCTGATAACTATTTTTAGATACTGAAAATCACACCTAAAATTAGGGAAACAAATGTCTGAAGAGGAGCATTTTTTAAAAATATGCAAAAAAAAAATAAAAGTATCAGTTTCTCAAATTCAGGTATGCTCATCACTGTCAGTTACTGAGAATTTTTGAAGAAGACTCTTGTTGCTACTTCACCTCGTTCTCAGCTTTCTGTTCTGCACCAGCCTGCACTAATAATTTCAGGATGTCCAAACTGCCAAACCAGGCAGCCAAATGAATGGGTGCCACACCATACTGTCAGACACAGAACACAAAATAGTAGTAGCTGGCTTAGAAACATTACATAACACATCTGTGCTTCAAGTCTCCATATCCAAGCATCTCAAAACCCTCCCACCTTGTCTTTTTGGTCCACCTTGACCCTTCGCTGTAGTAGAAGCTCTACAGCTTCTTTGTTTGTGCCAGCTACTGCAAAGTGAAGGGCAGTCCTATTATGCTGAGAGAGACAAAATAATTAACTTCAATTTAATCAAAGTTTTTTCAATGCTTGGATGTGTTTGGTTTGTGCAGAAGGTTTATCTTTTCAGACCCACCACATTTTTTACATTAGCGTTCAGCCCTTTTCCAAGATCTTTCATGGTCTCCACATCATTCCTCTTAGCTGCTTCAATAAATTGTTTCTCTGTCTCAAGCACTATACAACACAGTAAATAAGAAGGTTTTATACAGCATGTACTGAGTAATAATTGTGTGAATACATATTACATAACAAGATTATTAAAAACAAAACCTACAGTAAGGTGAATTGAGATGATTGTGAGATTGCCAAGATTTTTACCAATACACACACCCACACAGCAAATATACTGCATACAGTATGCACAGCAGTGTTTTTCCTTGGACAGAAACTGTCACGCTATGGACTATACAGTAACTCCATCACAGTATCACTACATCACATTATGAACATAAAGGCCAAGCTCTTAAAGTTGCTTTAAAATTTGGCTAAATTAATGTCTTTTCTATCATATAAAGCCTCAGTTGATTTTTTCTCTTTTTGCTGACTGTTCATGCATACTCACACATCTCTGCGTTATCAAAGCTGTTGTCGGTCTCTTTGTCCGAGTGCTTGTTGAGAACAAAGTCACCAAAACCCCTCACAGTCTCTGGTCTTATCCACTTTCGAGGGTCCAGATTCTCCTTCTTAGGAGAATGCTTCTCGATCATCCTCTTCAAAGCCATAGCTTTTCTTTCCATTTGAAAGCTCTTGTAACAAAGGTGTATATATATATATATATATATATATATATATATATATATGCACGCTCTGACAGCAGACTAATCAAAACCCTAGGAAACAGGCCGCATACCAAAAAAGAAACGCTGTGTTCTTATGACAAAGAAAAGGGCTGAAGTGGAAGTGTACTTCTTATTTTAGTGCTGAAGGGCTGATCCGTATTTACTTTACTAGCTCACGCCCTTAAGAGCCCTGGTGATAGTAGCAGGTATATTTACCATGACAGTTCACAATGACTTGACTAGTCAGTAGCACAACTATGGCTATATTTATTTATCATGGCTTCAGTAACATAAGGATCTTACACCAAGAATCTTCTTCAATACATTTCTATTAACAGTGCAATGCTCAAAAAAGGTTAACAAAGGGCTCCAGTAGTCATACTTGTTTGTTTAGGGAAACATGCTATTTTTGTGCAATGATTCACATCCACACTACCTGAAGCAGTAAAGTTTTACAGACTCTAACAAAAAAATGGTTTTCTCAGTATTCTAAACTGACGTTCTTCTGTGAACAAGCCTATTTTTGTAGAGTTGATGGGTACTCAGTGTGAAAACATCACCAAAAAGTGAGATTTCAGAGGAATAATTTATTGCAACAATTTATGACAGAAGAGTTCTCTTATCTTCATTATTAAAGATATTCAGTATGATTAACATTGACACAAAAACACGAATGTAACAATATTATAGAAAATAACTTAATGAAGATAAATTAAAAATACCCTGAACTAATGGGATAAGTAAATATCTTCATGTTCCATTCAGAATACATTAAATATTTCATTAGACTTATCTTCATCTTTCATTTTGTATATTGCATAGAACCAACAAGGTATTTTATAGCAAACACTTAGCTTCGTTTACTTTGTGGGAAATCTTAATAACAGCTTTTTGTGCAATGATTGTGAGGATGGTTTGAGCTGCAGAGTCCACAGCATTAGTAAAACCCATGCAGTGAAACCAAGGGATTAAAAGAGCTGCATTTTACTGACTCAGATCATCCACATGACGATGGACATTTTCCATGGATGATTTTCACCTGAAGAACTTGTCTATGGTGTTGCAAGGACCAAGGCTTTTGACCTTTTTAGAAGGAGGAGAGGAAGGCAGATCCCGTCTAAATGAACACATAAAAAATTCTTTAATATAAATCCAAATTCAATACTACTTTACTCATAGTACATGAAATGAGAAGAGACCACGTGTGTGCATTTTGTGAAGCAATATGTAAACAAGCTGTCTCACCTTTTACTTTTGCCTTTACCTGCTTGCTTTGGCATAAGATGTCCTCTGTCTACAAACAGAAGCAGAGACTTATTGACATAGATAGGAAAAATCCATTGTTACCTTTTCTCTGACATAAAAATGACATCCATTTAGGAGGTACACAATTGCAGCACCGGGGACATAAAGAGTGCAATTTCTGAGGCAGGCTTGTTTAAGAGGAATCCAGGGGGCAGTTCATTGTAGGAAATGAATAGGTGAGAAAGTGATTTAGCCATTTCCAAGACCAGGGCAAAGAAAGCCCCACGGGGTGAAATGAGATGCCTTTTCTCTGTCTGAATCAATACAAACTTTTCACACAATGTCACTATCAGTAAATAACAGGGTCATAGGCCATTGACACCTTCTCAAATAGACGTTCCTTCTGTTAACTCTGCTCTCATACAACCACAGCTTATAAACCTTGCTAACACAAGCACATCTGTCATCAGCAGAGAAAGATAAAGTCTCAGGTATAAGATCCAGAGAGAAAAAAATGACATGTCTGGAGCCCCAAGGTACAAAAAAATGCTAGATTATTTATCAAAGAAAATAAAATAATCATTTTATTAATAAAAAATGAAATGACAACATGAAAAGGGTCCGTTGTATTGATCCGCCTTGTTTCCACTGCCCTCAAGTGGCCAAAGCATGTAGTGATTACACGTTTGAAAATCAATGGAAAAAAAGCATAGAATGGAGTTCCTGTTGAAGTCCTCATTTAATACCCACACTTACCTGTACTCTTGCTGTTTTTAACTGGAGATGGATTTATGGAGGATGATGTCTGTCTCTCCAGCTCATGTAAGACCTCCTGGTTCAGGCAGAGGTCAACATGGTGGTTAAAGACAGTAAGGTCATCAGTCTCCTGGGTCAGCTGACATACTGGGCAGATGAAGACGGGACCTTTACCATTAGATGGCTGAGGCTCTTGTGAGGTTGCAGTTTTGTTGTCGCCTTTAATCAACGAAACCTTTTGAAAAGAAGCTTTTTTTACACTGTACTGGCCTTCCTGAGGATTAACTTTTGACTTCTTCTCTTTGGTCTCACGATGCTGCCTACATTTTTCCACTGTTTCACATTTTTTATGGTCATTCTCTAGGTCTAACTCTGACTCTGTGTCTGACACTGTGTCTTGGTTTATTTTTCTAGAGGCATCACTAAGACATTGGTCTATATGGCTGTTGAAGACATTCAGATCAATGGTTTCCACCTTTCTGAAGCACACCGGACATGTGAGGGTTTCTGACTCTGTCCCTGCACAGGTTGATGTGGATGCATGTGCCTCTACAGGAAGGAGATTTTCTGAGAGATCCGGGGCTGAACAGTCGTTCTTGTTTTCGTTTGCCGAAGTCCCTGCATCATTTGTCACAGAAACATTTTCTCCATTCTCCTCATTTTGTGCTGTTTTATTTGCTGCCTGGAGTTGCAGTCTTCTGACATGAGCCCTTCGAAAGAAAGACTGTTGGGGTCCCGCACCAGCCTGGCTCCCTTCTAATTGCCTGTGCTTACTCTGCCAGGAATTGTCCTCTTGCCTCTGGTGCTTCTGTTCCACTGGAGGGCACACAAGTGGTGAGGTTTGGGAGGAGTGATCCGAGAGATGCTCATTCCCAAGTTTTTGATGCATCCCTTGGGAAGAACTACTACAGTTTGTCTTGCCTGTCTGAAGAAAACCAATGATGCTCTTCTGCAGGGGCTTTTTATCATCCAAACTGACAAAAGCAGAAATTCGAACACCTACAAGCACAAAAACAAATTATCTGGAGAAAACTTCAAAATGAATGCCAGCTGTGTTATTATTTCCACATGAAGCCTGTCACACATCATTTAGGTTTATTTCAAGCTAGTTATATTAATTGATATGTCAGTTATATTGTTAAATCTAATTACCCATGAGCCTCAGTCTGAGTGGCTGGGGGCTTTCATTTTCTATTTCCGTTTTCAGTAGGTCCTTAGCAACAGCGAAGATCTCATCCACTGTAGCAACAGCATACGGCAGAGTCATTGCCCTGGTTTTCACCTCGAAGTTCACGTTCTTAAGCTTGAGTGTTACCGTTTTGCCCTTCATGAAAACCAAAAAAATACAGCTTTTAATTCATATTCAGAAAACAGTCAATGCCATTTCAGTCTGCTTTCTAATTATCAACATAATTAATTTTACTGAATGAAAGGGCCGTACAAAGGAAAGAGATGGAAACTGTATAATCATATCAGTGATTAATTTCTCAGAATGTCTTCTGTGAGTTTTTATAGTAATGTGATCATCTCTCAGAGATACTTTCAAGGCTGATAGTAGCCCCTTCTGTCTCTTTAATGGCCTTCCATTTCCTGCAACTATCAAAGCCACATTGGGACCCAGGTAGGGGGTAATGGTTGTGCCAAGCCATCCAGTCCTTATTCTATCAATTCAAAAGGGAATTGACGGGTTACAGCAATTGCATGAGATTCTGTATAGAGAGACAGTAACTATAGGAAGGTGAACTATAAGACTTATGTCTTAGGATGGTGTTGAGCCACCATGTGCTCCCAAAATAGCTTTTTTAAGTTCCTGGAAATATAATGGATCGATGGCATATCATTCTCCCAAAAGATATTCCCTCTTTTGCTATTCTGATGACGGCCTTGTAGAGCGCTGTCTAATTGTCCAAAATCTGTGGGTGTTGTAGTGGATCAAGATGTTGTCACTGCAAGGGCCTTAGCATAAGACTTACATAGTTTTCATACTTATCAAACCACCCAGTGACTGCTTGTGACCTACAAATGGTGGCACTGTCATCCAGAAAGAGACCACACCCATTAGGATAGACAAAACTAAGGGATCAGTGTAACATAGGGGTCAAGGGTTCAAGTTTCCCTTTTTTATGCAAAGTAAGCTAGCCAAAGAACAGTGGCCGATACCTTCAGACCTTCTTTCTTCATGTCTTCTGCTAGGTCTTCACAGAGTTCCCTGCAGAAAGACAGCTGCTCCTCAGCTTTACTCAGTTCTTTAAAAGTCCTGTAAACATTAAAAAAGGCCAGAGAGGACATTAATGGAGAGGCAAAAGGATGGAAAAAAGCAATGTCAGCATGTATTAATACTTTTTAAAAAACAAACCTCTCTGTGCTCATGCTTTTTCTTTCTTCATGCCTGTATGACAGCAAAGACAATTAACTGTATCTCCTCTTTCTGGACTAGATTTTGGTTAAATTTAGCTGATCTGATTTATATGAAACAAACAGACAATACCTTGGTATATACGTGGAGCCCAGACCCAGAGAAACCTCTAATAAATGCTGCCAAGCTGTCTCTGAGAACAACAAGGACAGCAACGCCATCTGCTGGCCAAGATGGGAACAGTTACTGATACCCAGAGCGTTTAGCATCTTCTCACTCACCTTCCCAATGCCAGACACCTAGATAAGCACAAAAACACATTTTTACTGTCTTATCAATACAGATGTTCTTTTAACTGTAAATTAAAAATAAACACAATTACATTCAATCAGGACTTCATGCTTAACATTTATTTAAAGAAATAAAAGAATTAAAACAATTTGGAGCAAAAAGAAACAACATTAATGTGTCTCAGTAAAAATTAAATGCTATACTGTACATAAAACAGGAGGAAATAGTAACTAGATTACTGGAGAATTTTTTAAACATGAAACAGATGAAAAGGACATAAAAATATAGGGACAGTGCTACATGTTAAGGAACACAAAACTTCAAAAACTAAAAAGACCCAGGTAATCTTCTAACAAAAAGTTAAAAAGCCTTGATTTAAGATCAAATTCAATTTAAAAAAATCCAGTGCTTTTACATGTTAAAAATAGAGCTGGGTTATATATGTGGGAGCCCAAACAACCTTCTTTATTGTCAATGATCCCTTGGGGTTTTAAAATTAGTATTGTGTTTTTAGCATTTTATCCAACCTAATTCTAGTACTGAATACAATCTAACAGAGTGAATCACTTTCCTTTTGAATTAGTGAATAAACTTCTGTTTTCTGATCAAATCTTGAAAGTTAATGAAATCCAAAAAAAATCTAAACCGAAAGATCCAGATGAAATCTGCAGTGGATGAGTGAAACAAGAACATACTATTTTTTCTAAACTTACTCTAAAGTTCACATTTCAGAAGTTACTATTATGGTCTTGTAGAAGCAGCTGTTGAAACTACACACTGAATTAACATTAGTGTTATAGACTGTGTCTTTAAAAATATAGACATCATATCAGCTTGCAGAGTTCAATTTTATTCTATAATTAAGTTAAGAATATGACTTAAATATGACTATTAGAATTATTTAGTTGTTGTTAAGTCAAGACTTAACTATTACAAACCAGCAAGAGCTGATATGACCTCCTGCACTGCAAGGTTGCTCCTTGAATGCTTTGTGCACTGAAAAAGCTATTTGTACTGTTGCAGCAGAAAATCTATCAATGTTTTAATATAAGTGCTGTGTACAGTACTTTGCGAACTGGAAGATTCTCAATGAAGTCCATCACTGCCTCTCTGGTAGACGGGAGTCTGTATTGCCCATTGGGCTTGTTTTTGTCACTGCAAACCTTGGCCAGTATCATGTTTGGAGCAATTCCTAGAAGATTGGAAAGAGTCATTAAATAAAGTGGTTTTTAAATGGTGGTCAAACATTCATAATATTGATTATCCACCCATCCATCCATCCATTTTCTTCTGCTTATCCAATTCAGGGTCATGGGGGACGCTGGAGCCTATCCCAGCTGTCATAGGGCGAAGGGTAGCGTACACCCTGGACAGGTCACCAGTCCATCACAGAGCCAAGACAAAGAGACAAACAACTATTCACACCTACAGTCAATTTAGAATCACTAATTACCCTAACCCCTTTCAATTGTCTTTGGACTGTGGGAGGAAGTGGGAGCACCTTGAGAGAACCCACGCAAGCACAGGGAAAATTATGCAGTATCACATGCTGTATATCACAGTGATACAATTTTAATCAGAATGTTTTGCTATTAATATGTGAGTAGTTTCACCCTTACCTGCACTGGCAGTCAGCATGGTCTTCTGTTCAATACGGAAGCGCATCTCTCTCACAGCCTCTTCCACAGATGTCCCAAAAACCTCGAAATCACCACTGGGAGCAGACACACCTTCAGGTCCTGTCAAACTTGGAGAGGCGCCTGGACTGTCCTCAAATAGTACTGGGGAGAGGTCTTTCACCTCTGTCACCGCTTCCTCTTTTTCATCTTTACAAAAAAATAAATAATTTCACACAACAATCAATGTGATTCCTTATTTATAAAACATCATCCTACAATGTATTTTTCTGTTTCAGATCTAAAAAAAAAATCCTTGCCTGTTGCAGTGCCCCTGGCCTGGAAGCGATATGTACGTGCTGACTCTGGCCAATGCTGCCTCTGCTCCAGGTGTTCTGTAAAATCTAGATAAGCTTCATCCAGGCTCATTGGCTGAAATTGCGGGTCATAGTCTGCAAAAATTTCCCGGATCTAATAGCGAGACAAACTGATGAGCACCTGTTAAGCAAGAAGACACCAAAAGGGTCCACAGCATTTGTTTGTGTCTGTTTTAGCATTGCTCTTACCTCATTACTCACAGATCTATATTTATCAAAATTAGCTGGAACAATGACCAAGTTGGGGCAGAGTTTCTTTGCAATGAAGCCAGGCATTGCAGCTCGAACCCCATATTTCCTGGCATGATAGTTAGAGGTTGACTGTGAATGAAAGGAGGAAATATAAATGAAACAAAGAGAGCAGGCATTTTGGATTACACACCAAAACTCTAAATTAAATGTCGTAATTGTTTTGAAGTCATACATATGATGTTGGCAATGTTTAAAAGGGCTATGATGTCAAGAATTCTTTTTCATGGAGTTTGTAAAATATTGAGTATAGTTATGCATGTTGTAGCATTCCATGTAATGGTTAAAAGCTCTATATTTCAGTGTAATATGGTTTATGTTTTAGGTAAATTTCTTTCTTTTTGTTGACAAGCTGTGATTAGAGGGTTGTAATACTGTATGAAATAGTACGGTAACCCAAATACACCTACTCATAACAAATGAATTAATGTGAGCCTATTCAGCAAAATCAGTATCTGTTATATGTACACCCTGCAACTCCATGGATTATCAATGAAATTTCAAGCACTAGTGTCTCCATTAGACAGATAATGCTTTAACCCACCAGCATACTCATGGATCCTACAGCCATGGGTTTGTCCTTCAGCTCAGGACAGTCCCTCATTTCAACAGCAGCATAGAAAGCATCCATGTCCACATGTACAATCACACGGCTTAGATCCCGGCTCGTCTCAAGCGCCGAGGCCATCTTCTCCACCTATAAAGAAATATTGGAAGACATGAAAAGTAAGCAGTTCCTTGAAGCTTGTTTGATTTGTCTCTATGTGCATTTGTTCACCTTTAAAAAGAAATCAAAGTCAGGTTTGATCATGAGGTCATGAATCTGTAATATCTTACCTGAGCTTGTGCTTTCTTTAACTGATGTTCTGTGATCCGTGCCTTTTGTTGCATCATTTTCTCAATGCGCTGGTTCACCTGCAGATCTCTCTTCAGCTCATTCTCATAAAACTTAGATCCCTGCAAAGCAAGGACAAGGGCAACGAAGAGTTATAACAATTCTGTATGATCGCCAATGAAAAGTAAGCGTAGCACATCTATTTTAGGACTGTATGTCGTTACACAGAGGATACTTGATGAAAAGGGAAATGGGATAGAATCAGCAAAAGCAGTGGGTGTGAACTCCTCTTGCCCGAACCATGATTTTTGTGTGTGTGTGTGTGTGTGTGTGTGTGTGTGTGTGTGTATGCACATGTGTATTTTTGTCTTCCATACACTGGTTATAACATGTACTTATTCAGATTATAGTGGCAAGAAATAGTCCACATACAATAATACACATGCAAGTTTTTTACTGCTCGATACCATTTAAGCAAATTGGCTCATATTTAATGAGAGAATGCCTCATCTGTATATTTCAAAAGAATATATCACAACAATTATTATACAAAATCATAATAATGTAAATAACCAACTGTGGCAGTTTCATGGCAAAATCTGCCAGTTAACATTTTTTAGCATAAACAGTTGTTTCCAATAATAAATTAAGTAATTCTACACCACATAACTTGAAAAGCATTTTTTTCCCCACTTCCTTTACATACAAGCTTCTTAGTTTTACTTTTATCTACATTATGGAGGTTTTACTAATGGGTTTGTTTATATATTATTCATAGCCTGATTTATATGAATGTTGATTCCTAATGGTATTTTTAAATCATTTTGTCTCTGACTTTCCAGATTTATGCAGTGATAAAAAGTGATTTCTAAAACTCTTTTTCTAATCATCTACTTCCAGATGCTTATACTAGGGATTACCACAGCAGATCATCTGCCTCCATCTCACCTACATGTTCTTCTGTCACTCCAAGTCTCTACATGTCCTCCTTCACTACATCTATGAACCTTCTCTGTAGTCTTCCTTCTGCCTGGCAGCTCCATCTTCAACATCTTTTGTTCACCATACCTACCATTCCTCCTCTGGACATGTCCAAACCATCACAACCTGCTCAACCTGAGCTGTCCCTTTGATGTACTCATTTCATTACTCAATTGTACTCACTCACGGAGAAAATCTCAACATCATCAACTCTGCCACCTCCAGTTCCACCTCCTGTCTTTTTGTCAGTGCCACTGTCTCCAAACCATACACCCATAGCAGATCTCACTACTGTTTTGTAATCTTTCCTTTTCACTCTTGCTGCTATCTTTCTGTCATAAAGCATCCCTGACACTCATCGCCACACACTCTACCCTGCCTACAGTCTCTTCTTCACCTCACTTGTGCTCTGTCCGTTGCTTTGGATGGTTGACTCCAGGTATTTAATCCAGCTTCACTACTTCTACTCCTTGCATCCTCACCATTCCACCTGCCTCCCTCTCATTCACGCACATGTACTCTGTCTTGCTTCTACTGACTTTCATTCTGCTTCTCTCCAGTGCATACCTTCACCTCTCCAGGCTCTCTTCGACCTGCTCCCTACTCTCACTACAGATCACAATGTCGTCTGTGAACATCATAGTCCACGAAGAGTCCTACCTCTGTCCTCTGTCAATCTGTCCATCACCATTGCAAATAAGGAGCTCCCTGATGTAATCCCACTCCCACCTTCAACCCATCTTTCTCTCCAACTGCACATCTGACCACTGTCTCGCTGCCCTCATACACGCCCTGTACCACCCTCACATACTTCTCTACCACTCCTGACTTCCTCATACTCCATCTTAAACATACTTTGCCCAATATATGCACTATCCCTCCCCTGTACATCTCCAAACTATCTCAGCCTTAATCTTGTCCATCCTGGTCACTCCCAGAAAACTCTAACTCCACTTCCCATCTCTGAACCATACATGACAGCAAGTCTTTCCCTTTCACTCTTGTTGCTATCCTTCCGGTCACAAAATACCCCTGACCACAGATATTTAAATTAGCCTTCACTACTTCTACTCCTTGCATCTTTACCATTCCACCTGCCTCATTCTCATTCACACACATGTTCTGTAAAACATTCACATTTCTTGGAAATGCATGCAAATCAGTGAATACTTATACATATTTAAGCATAAATTTGTGTAGATGACCAGCGTTTGTGTGGAGGATGTGTGATATGAAATGCAAACTAATTATCTCTGTGTTGTGAGCACTACCTTGGATGTCTCCATGATGATCTTGTTAATCTTTTCCCTGTCAAGACCCTCCATACCAGCTTTGTTGTCATTAAGGGCCATTCTGGAGAGGAAACCCTCTTCTTTGGTAGATGCCACCCCATTCTCCATCCTGATGGTCCCTTGCTGGGAAAACACTCGGAATACAGTTCAATTTATAACGACCTCGACTCTGTTCTGAAGTTTACTACTCTAAAACAAAAATAAAAAACAAACTCTACATCCCTGCATATATGTGCCTGTTCAGGTTGGATCAGATCAACTTACGTTTCTACCTAAAAAGTAACAACCACGGTGACTGTAAGCCTCTCCACTCTCTAACATACATGTCCCTTCTTGTCTAGAAAACGGTTACGGGGTCGGTTTTGGCGGCACTTCCGTGTACATACGTCATCAGCGAAAATGGGCGGGGCGTAAAGAGGATGTACGTCATTTTAGGATTTTACCTTCAATGTTTACTTTAAGACGATGGGTCTGCAACCTTTACTATCAAAAGAGACATTTGAAGCAATTCTATGGCCCTAAAATGTGTATGGAGCTGCAAGATATATGTGCACCTCATAATGCCTCCTTATTGAAGCTATTTGTTATATGTTTGTTTAATTTAACTTATTCTTGTAGCCTCTCTAACCAAATATTTTCTCAACTTGGAAATAAAGTTTATCTTTTCATATCTTATTTTATCTTAATGGTGTTGACACTGCCTATTAAGTATAAATATGACTGCTTTACCATTCATGATTATTTTGAATTTTAACTTTTTATTTTTATTACAATTAACAATGTTTTTGTTGAATTTATGGACTCATCGAAACTTCTTTACTTATTATTTATCTATTTTTTGTGACAGACAAAATTAAACAATTGTGCAGTGGAGTAAAAGCATTTATCTACTAGCACGTTTAGGTCTAGTTTGAAACTGTCTATAAAGTTAGGACAGCCACTTTGAATCTCACCTCGGTTTATGCAAAATAATCAAATTAAAAGTGGCCATTTTGATAAGATTTTTTTTTTTACAGTAGCTAATAGCTTTTAATTTTTCTCAGAAAGTGGGAAAGTTTCCATTTTATTTTGACTTAAGTCCAGCAACAGATCAAGCTTACCAGTGAGATGGCAGTGCTGTGGAAGTAAACAAATTTGCCCATGCACTGTTAAATTCTCTATTTTCCTCCATTATTTATTTTTGGTTTTGGAATCCATAGCTAGCGGGAATCAAGACTAGCTATTTATGTGTTTACATCCATGCTAGCCACCACAGCTTGAGTTCAGCTAAATTAAGAGGACGATTTTCACGTTCACATAATTTTTTTGCCAAAGTCAAAAGGAGCCACTGGAGATGGGCAAAAGAGCAACATGCAGCTCCGGAGTTGCAGGTTCAAGTCCCCGGTTTTAGACTTTATGACTTGATGGCATTTTCATCTTGAGCAAAAAATGTAACAACATTTTCATTAGAAGCTTGCTCACTCCAACACTGCCAGCTAAACATAAATAGACAGACAAGGTCTTGGTGTGAGAATATGGAATTCTGTTTTTACTCTTTATTACAAATATGTGTTGCCTAACAAAATTAAAGAACTATTTTTCAAGATTAAACATATATATTATCCACTAAATTCTGGTATTTGTAATTATATCCTAAAATAAAGGATAAATGTTCTTTTTTCAATTATATGGTGGAAACTCTTAAACATTTCCTTTTTTCATTGTATACATGTGGCATTATTTTGAAATGATTTCCAATCAGTCCTGTAAGCACATTTTAGTAAAGAAATGGTAATTAAAGAACAACATGACTTAATATTAATTATCACTAATTCCAAATTCCTCAATAAAGAGCAGTACACCATTAATTTGCTCATAATTATGGACAAAATTTAACATATATAAAATGAAATTTTTAAAAAAAAACCTCTTATGCAACTTTTAAACAAAATAAAATCTCAGTTTATTCTTCAAAACATTTTCACACCTCAAAAACCCCAACAAGACACAGAATAAGACTTTGGAAATTTGCAAAACATACACAATACAAAAAAACATACCTCTTGTAAATGTTCCTGTTTTCTTTTTATTTTATTTTTCTTTTAATTTATTTTCTTTTATATGTACTGATTTTGTTGTTGTTGCCCTTTTTGTGTTCCTGTTGTCCAGTTGTGAAGAATTTTGAGGCGCACTGTTTAAATAAAGTTTAACAATTTTTAAAAAATGAAAAAAAAAATGTATGACTAGGAATTTACTCAGCATACTCTCTGGCATTTCTCCAAATGGTAATAAAAGCCATAAATCAAGCTAATATTAACTGTATTTGAAAAAGAAAGTGGTACTACATTAGGAAACCAGTGATGGTTAAAGAGAATAAGGGCATTGACTGTATTAATGACACCTTAATTGACAAAGATCTTTATGAAAAATAGGATAACTTTTGGTTTAATATTCCAAACCAAGTCTTATGATGCTTGGAGACATAAACATCCTTCTAAGATATGACTATGACCTAAAAAGACTACGTTTTAAATTATCCTCATTTCAGCCATCCATTCATCCATTTTCTTCTACTTATCCAGTTCAGGGTTGCAGTGGGTGCTGGAGCCTATGCCAGCTGTCATAGGGTAAAAGGCGGGGTACACCCTGGGCAGGTTGCCAGTCCATCGCACGGCCAACACAGACAGACAGTCCTCATTTCATCAACAAAAATGTGATCTGAAATGAACTTATTAGATGACACTGGATATATTATGCCTTATAGAAATGTCTCCTCTAAGTTTTATTTAAATGACCAAAAATAATACGACAAAGTTGTTTAAGCAAGTCTCCACCAGTCTCTAATTCAGATTTCCTTCTGCTTGTGTCAAAATAATGTGGATCTAACACTTCCTGAGCTTTCAGTGAATGGACCTTCCCTTACTGGTTTAAAATTACCCAACATCTCGATCAGAAAAGCTTTATCAACACAATTAAATACAATTACTTGCTTAGGAAATGTCTTCTTCTTCTTCTTCTTCTTCTTCTTCTTCTTCTTCTTCTTTTTTTCTCCCAGCTGCCCCCATCAGGGGTCACCACATTGGATCATCTGCCTCTATCTCACCTAATCCCCTTGTATCGTCTTCTGTCACTCCAACCATCTTTATGCCCTCCTTCACTACATCCATGAATCTTCTCTGGTTTTCCTCTTTTCCTCCTGCCTGACAGCTCCATCTTCAACATCCTTTGTCCAGTATAGTCGCTATCTCTCCTCTGAACATGTCCAAACCATCTCAACCTTGCCTCTCTGACTTTATCTCCAAACTGCTCCACTTGAGCTGTCCTTCTGATGTACTCATTTCTAATCCTGTCCATCCTGGCCACTCCCGGCAAAAATCTCAACATCGTCAACTCTGCCACCTCCAGGTCCACCTCCTGTCTTTTTGTCAAACCTCCAAATCACGCATCCATAGCAGGTCTCACTCTTGCTAATAACCTTATGTCACAAAGCACCCCTGACACCAGTCTCCATCCACTCCACCCTGCTTGCACTCTGGTTTTTACCTCTATTGTGCTCTGTCCGTTGCTTTGGATGGTTGAATCCAGGTATTTAAACCCATCCACCTTAACTAGCTCTACTCCTTGCATCTTCATCGTTCCACCTGCCTCCTTCTCATTTAT
>VUQH01055561.1:0-15370 GCA_015106775.1 Etroplus canarensis | reverse complement strand
ACCGCACTTTCTTTCTTTCGGCGCTAGCGTCTTGTTCTTGTGTTTTCTTCTTTTTGCCTTTCCTGTGTACTGTTTCTGCATTGTAGGGTGTCCTTGGCATTGTTTACATTGCATTGCATTGTTGCAACTGTTGCACATGTTGCACACATTGCACTTTATTTATTTATTTATTTATCTCTTTTTTTAAAAAATCTTTTAAACTTAAATTTTTCTAACTGTAGAAATAAAAACTAGTCCTGTCTCTGTCACATGTCATATGTTTACATGTTTATATGTTGCACCAGGTCCTGGAAAAACATTATTTCATTTCACTATGTTCTGCACCAGCTATATGTAGTCGAAATGACAATAAAGCTCTTGAATACCTTGAATATCTTGAAAACGTTTGTTAGTTAGGGCTTGGTTATGCTGCAATAGGTTGAGGCTGCTGAGGAGCTTCTTATGATGTATGGGGCATTTCTTCTACACTCACCTCTTTTCACTCCCCATGTACACAACCAGTCAAAAGTTTGGACACACTTGGCCATACATGTCCAAACTTTTGACTGACAGTGTATTTACTTGCTATTACTGCATGTCTCTCCCAGTGTCTGTATCTCTCTTTGGTCTCCTTTCTCTCTTCTCTCTCCCCTCACTCCCTACCAGTCAAGGCAAATGGCTGCCCGATCATCTGATTGTTTAGGTTTTCTCTCTAACACTGTAGAATCTTTACCTTACAGTTTAAAGTGCCTTGAGGTGACTTTTTTTGTGAATTGGCGCAATATAAATAAAATTGAATTGAACTGAATTGAATTGAATTGAATTGAATTGAACTGAACTGAACTGAATTGAATTGAATTGAATTGAACTGAATTGAACTGAATTGAACTGAATTGAATTGAACTGAACTTCTCTGCCCATGACCCAGACCCAGATAAGTGGCAGAGGATGGATGGATGGATGATAAATCTTTTAATATTCCCATAATATAAACTTTTTAAAAAGTTTTTAAAAATGGAAAGCCTTTTAAAAAGTTGAGTTTCTGTTTTGCAACAGACTTTTACTGTAATTCATCATTCAGTGACTCAAGAGCTGCTGTAAGTTTTACATGTTAATTAAAAAACAAAATCTGTAAACTGAGAAAATGGAAATGGAAAGTTAGTCTGTCCATGTAACAGTTTAATTAACATGAGTTCATTACACTTCTTTTATTAAGCTGACCTAACTCTGACAGTTTTATGATTTACACAAATTATCTTTCTTACTGTGAGTGTATATTTTTGATTCATAACGTGGCAGATTGTGTAGATATAAAAGAACAATTTGATGTGCTCAAGAATACAAAACTGCTGCCATCATTGCTCTTTGGCAGTTGTGTGTAATCACTGTAACCACAACTGATGTAGAAAGCACAATGACACTTAGACAATGTCTGTCACTCAAATTAGACACTGCAGATAGAAAACTACCTTTCAATTTTAGATGGCTGCAGTGAGTTGATCAGCTGGAAATGCAAGTAGTAGTAAATGAGATAGACATGAATATTATTGCCATAATTTCTCCAAAATTGTGTTTGTAGAGTCCATTTATGCAGATAAATGCGCACTGAAAGTGAAATTGACAAGCTAAATATGCATTGAAAAGATCTGTTTATTCAGGAAGATTGTTCCCTCCATTTAAATTAAAGGAAAAGGCAGCAGCACAAATGTAGCAAATGCACTGACCTACTGACCTGGCTGGCAGGCTGAATTCACACACTCATACACACACACGCGCGCACACACACACCTACACTTACACACTCACACACATGCACACACCTACAAATGCCGTGAACAGTCACTCCAAAACTGTAGTGAACTGCCAACTATGCCCCCCGTTGCGTTGCTTCTCAACTTGAGCACATGGTGAGTCACCAAAATGCCAGTACAGCAGCAGGTGGGGAGAAACCTCACTGATCAAGAAAAAACAAGATTCCAACAGCACAAAACTGGGAGTTGAGCAATATATCACACCAAAATAGTATGCTTTGCAAAGGAGAGTGTCAATAAAAGATTAAATAAAACAAGCAGAAAACTTCAATGAGGCACTGATGAGTACTGCTTCTCAAGATGCATGAACAGCAGCTCCTCACTAGTTGTTGCAGTCATTAAAACATAATATTCATCTTTGGCTGAGATGTTTTTTGAATCACTCCTTCAATCTGGCAAACAGCTAGAGATTGGTTAAATGCAGCTTAGACCTGTTTAAGCTGCCTTCCCTCACTTGGCATTTAAATTCCTAGCAGCCTAAACACACGAGGGAACTAATTTTGTTCGTCAATTAATTAACACTTGGTAAATTGTTTTGACTGTGGGGTTGTGATCATCTTTAAACTATATTTAGAAATGAATTAATTAAAAATGTTCAGGGTAATTACAAAGATCCTGTACCTGATATGAGACAGAAATGAGGAAATATTACTTTGAGTCAGCAAATTATTTAAACAAGAAATAAGGTGGGGATACATTTTACATTTACACATCTCACCTTCTTCTTAAAAATCAAGTCATGTTTTTATTTTCTTGTTTATTTTGATGGTTTGCTGTGCATCCACACTGTAAAATCCACAGGGATGTCCTTGTAGCGTGCCTTTTAAATTAAAACCTAAGTGATACACCCTTTGAGGTGGGCTTCTGTCAGAGTCATCTGCTTGACATGCAGAAGGAAAAGGAGAGGCATAAACTAGGAAATTTCACCAAAACAATCCTCGACCACAAATTCAGTGAATCCTTAGTATGTAATATTCCAGTCAAGATTGCTTTCTGTTTCCTTTTTGTTTAGACACCTCATTTCATGTGAAAATAATAAAAAAACAGAAATACAGTCATATTTGAAAAATAATAGCAATGTGTGTTTCCATTTTGTATTGCTTTACATTTCATCACCTCTTTATTTTAGAACAATGTTCATGTAAACAGAGTTCTCACAACTATTTTCATTAGAAGCAATGCAGGAGTCTTGTGTACAGAGTCTGGTGAGTTTTGAGTCACTGGTATTGTATATTTAAATGTAAGCTTTCAAGATTATTTTTTAAAACAGCGTGGCTCCTGTAATCTCCACATAGTTTCACCATTGTAACTCTCCACACTAACTTTCTTTATTAGTATCTTACAATCAACAAAGTTTTCACAAGATTCTATGCAGGTTGTGGAAAAGAAACTGCACAATTAGTTGCAGCATAGGGATTAAGAGTGAGTGGAAGTTCTAGCAAGGTCAGACCATGCAAGGCCCAGAGAAGCTGTAGAAAACCCAAGAGCTACATCTCAGACTAAGGCCTAAGTTAGTTGCTAAATGTTAATGTTCATGACAGGTTTGATTTGAAGGGTTGCCAGGGGAAAGCCTTTCTCTTTAGAAAGAACATGGCAGCATGGTTTGGACTGCATCTAAGCAAACTACAAGACTTGTGGTTCAAGGTCCTTTGGACAGACAAGACCATATTGGAGAAGTGTGGCCACTGGGCACAATGCCACTTTCGGAGAAAACCAGAAGCAGCATATGAGCACAGATACCTGAACCAGTTTTCAAGCACGGTGGTGGATAAGATATGGTTTGTGCTTCTTTTGCAGCCACAGGACTGGGGACCTTGCAGTTATTGAGTTGACCATAAACTCCTTTGTATACCAAAGTATTCTAGAATCAAATGTCAGGCAATCAGCCCAACAGAAAAAGCTAGGTCAAAATTAGATCAAGCAAAAGGGCAATACTCCCAAGCACATCAGCAAAACTAGAACAAAATGGCTGAAAAGAAAAGAATCATGGTGTTGCACTGACCCAGTCACAGTCTAGATCTCAACCCAACTGAAATGCCTTAAGAGAGCTGTGCGTAAATGCCCAAAAACCTCAATGGACTGAAGCAACTTTGTAAAGAATGGTGTGCCAAAAATTCTCCACAATGATGTGAGAGACTAAGAAATTCATACAGAAAATTATTAATTCAAGGTTTTGCTGCTAAAGCTAATTCTACAAGTTATTGAATCATTGGGTTTACTTAGTTTTTACTGTGTACAGGCCTGTCAAAACTTTCTTTCTCACATTACTGTATATGGGACAGCGCACTCAGATGTGTAATTCCCCATCTAGGGGCAACCAAGACACAAAATGAAAGGCATCCATCTTTCAAGTTCCAAGAAGCCACAAGAAAAACCTGATAAAAAATAAAACTCGTTGTATTTTTTATCCAGCTTCAACAATACAGAAGTATATAACGACTCTCGGTGAGCCAAAGGCAAAACAGCAAACAAATGGATCTGTCTAACAGATCAAGATAACCTAACCATGAGAAGAAAATCAAACTGCAACAGATGGCAGCCATCTTTGCTCCTCATTTGGGGTGTGGTCATCACGCTGGAGCCAATCATTTTTAAGCTGTACATGACTAGACCAGTCACAGCCAGGCACCTGCACATTCAAATTAGCATACCTCAGCAAGCCTTTTTATAAAGAAAAAAGTACATTAGTCACACAAATTTACACAAAAATACAACAGCAGTTGTAACACCTCACCGGTAAACGTTGGCCAGAAAATAAATAAATGCAGACTCATGTACAGACTGAGGGAACGATACGCAGTAAACTGACAGAAGGGACAATGACACTGCTTGCAGCTGTTCAAACATGTCACCTACTCTCTTGTTTGGGACTTCCCATGTAATTACACAGCTGTCACACTGTAATCACTCTAATCTCTGGTGAATCACAAGGAAATAGCATGGGCCAGTCGCTCATTAAGCGACATACCTTCTCTTCATCTGCCATGCGTTTGTTTTAAAAACCTGGAGCAGTAATCTCCTTGTCTGTGAAAGGATAAAATTTATATTATATATATATATATATATATATATATATATATATATATATATATATATATATATATATATAAACACACACAAATATATATATATATATATATATATATATATATATATATATATATATATATATATATATATATATATATATTGCATTAAGTTAATGTGGAATTCTAAATGAGAATCTCCTTTGATAACTGCACAGTGAGAATCAGACAGAACCTCCAAAACACTGATAACACGGTGTTCAGCGATGGGCTAAGACATGCTCATGTTTGTTGGTGCTGAAAACTTGTCACAAGACATTTACTTCAAGGAGGTGTTTAAAATTTAAAGACAGACCAAAGGGGGACAAAGCTCCAGCGGGAAGCTGAACAGAAGCAGTGGGCTTCCCCTGTTTAACAGTGTGAGTTTCTACAGGACACTGAACTACACACTTGCCAGCTGTGAGGCCAGGCAATATTGATGAAGCTGGAGGAGAGGCTTGCGAAACGATGCTTGACAGTAATTTAGTGTGAAAAGTTCTGCGGTCTCACATTTTTAGAACATGCAGACAGATTTTGACATTCCCTAACACAATGTGCAAACATCTTCCCAGAACATCAGCTTACTTTCTCTAGCAACTGCATACACCCAGATTCACACTAAAATTGTGTACTTTTCTCCCAAATCCTGAAACTTTTCAAAATGGCCTCCTGAGTGCGTGAAGCTCAAAGCAGCCACAAGGAACTGCAGTACAGTTGGTAGAAAAGTAATTTCCCTGGGATTAATAAAGTATTCTGATTCTGAAATGAGTCTCCAAAGATATGAGTTGAAACATTTCATGAAACCAAGGAAGATGTGCGAGATACTTGAACTTCCAAGAGATGAAGTTAGCAGCAAATCTTCCAGTGAGTGAAAAGAAAAGCTACACATCTCAAAGGACAATGAGATGGCTCAAAGAAAGAACTGTTTCACCACGAAAGATCTGCAGCAGGACCTGATGAAGGCAGGAACAGAAAGACTGAACAAACAAGAGCTTCATTTTCAGAAATCCCTGCATTATTTTTCACCAAAAACTGCAAAAGAGCCAACTTGAATATGTAAAGAAAAAACAATTAGAGAGGACTAGACTAAGCCTATAACAGTGAATAATGAAACCAAACATGAGACCGGTGAAGAGCTCAGACCTTCACTAGGAATACGGAGATGAGCTGCAGCTCTTTTGCACTGATGAAGTGCAGCTGAAGTGGTTTGGGCATCTGATCAGGATGCGTCCCATGCACCTCCACTCAAGTTTTCTGAAACTGGGAGGTGGCAGCCTGTCATTAGCAGATAAATTAGTCAGTCTGAAACCTCTCAGTTCAGTTTGGATTTCCAAACGGTATTAGTAACCAAAGCAGACCAAAATGCCTCTGAACAGAATGGGACAGCCCCACAACCCATGAAAGCAACAAAACACATGACGCAGTGCTGGAGACAGTCTACAGCCTGCGGAGATGTCCGTCATCGTATCAAAGCTGCCCCATATTAGATAAACTGTTGTGACTGGCCAAGGGCAAGACCGGATGGAAATCTGTTTGAACAGCAGCAGGTCAAACGCATTCTACCACACCAAATGAAACATGAGCTCACATTCATCCGGTCCCCAAGCTAAGAGTGTGGCCAAAGCAGGGACCGACTACATTTTGGTGAGAATCATTTTGATGAACAGAGCACTGGCCTTGGTGGAAGACTCTTCTTTCTCAGAGTATCCTTGCGAATTTTTCTCTGATCCATTTTGGAGATAATTTCATTTTATATCTTTAGTACTTTCAGGAAACACAAAATGGCAAGTCTTATCTTAAAGCTTTATTTTATCATTCCAAGGCAAGAGACTAGGGAGATGTTAGCTATCATACATGATGAGCACAGCCTGAAGGCACTAACTACACTTCATAGTGCAGTGGTTTATCAACTTGCTTGATAAAGGTCCCTCATTCTAAATGGAAACAACCTCCTCTCACAACGAAGGTTTGCATCAGAAAGGGCATCCGGTGTAAAACTTCAGCCAAATAACCAACATGGACTGATCTGCTGTGATGTCCCAGCCAAAGGTATTTTATTTTAAAAAATATTAATATTATTATGTAAACATAAGTCACTCATTCTATGTTCTAATTTTCCCATCTTTTGGATCTGTTCAACTAAAAAAAATCATAAGCAGATAGATAACCCAAGTGGAATTCCATGTGTGTAATAAATTAAGCATACTGTACATTTAATTCAGTAAAACAACCATGTTATGTAAAACAGAAATACTCTTCTGACAGAAAGTAGTGTTAGCTACTGTAATCAGTTAAGTTAGCAGCACCTGTACAAAGTCATGAGGAAAATGATATCTCTATGTGCGGTTTGTACATCCTGCTTAGGTGGTGTGTAGCTGCATGTTGTAATGAGCACTTTTCTGTGTTGAAACATACCAGACACTCGGTCTAAGACTTCAGCCAGTGTGGTGGAAATTGGCAGATGGAGGGTGCGGTACTTGTGGCCTGCTCCATACATGGGATGCTGGATCATGTGGCTGGTGGCATTGATGCGTCCTTTGTATAACTGAGTGGGAGAAAAGGACAAAACTTTGTGTGTTAGCATGCTATAGAACTGTAATGCTCAAGAACTAAAGAACAGAATTAAAGAGTATATTGCAGTTGCTTTGACAAGTGGACAGGTGTCAGTATGGGCATGCTGACTGGTCTGCAGCTACACAGTCTCATACATAACAATCTAAAGGGTAAATGGACTGGTGCTTATATAGCACTTGCTTGTAGTAAAAAGCGCTTTGAGTGCTCAGAGTAGAAAAGCACTACAGAAACACGGGTCCATTCACCATCCAAAGGGCAATCTGGGGTTCAGCGTCTTGCCCAAGGACGCCTCAGCGTGTAGTTTGGAGAAACCAGGAATCAAACCGCCCACCTTCCTGTTGGAAGATGACGCTTTACCTCATGATCCAGAGCTGCCCCAATCTACTTATCATAGCCAAGTCCTCTGACAGTGTCACCCATACTGCCACATACAGCATGTCAGACGTCAGCCCCAGTATTTCTATCAGTGTACTGAAGTTCATAGCAGGAAAGAAAATAAACTGAATCTGTTGCATTGTATGGATTTTTCAGCACAAATGCATCTCTTCTACTACAGTGAACACAGTTCAGTAAAAGCTCACATACACATAGAATTTCTTCTCTGGGAAACATGACTGGACTGGAACACATGCCATCAAGACATCAAATTTGACATTTCTTGTGTGTAACTACAAGTACAACTTATAAAAGGCATCATACTCATAACAGCACGCTGTAATAGATCTATATAAAAATCAGCTGATGCTTACACTTGTTGTCTGGACCAGCTATGCGACCTTGCTAACTGTAGCCTCCTTTGCAGGAGGTCAACGAGAGAAATGGCCTATAATACTGACAACAGGGAGATGGCCATGATATTGAAATGACTTGCTTTGTGTAATTAAACCAATTTTTCCACACCCTTCCTCCAGACAAACCAGCGCACACGCACTCCTCACATAGCTTTTCTAACAGCCAGTCATCGAACAGTGTAAAATATAGAGCATTAGGGTGCCACTGAAGACACATAATACCAGGCATGAATCAGTCTGAGGGGATCACTGTGATGGAGAAGGAGACTTGTGCTTCATATTGCTGCACTGCCCCCCTGAGTTCACACCTGAGTGCTACATCAGCCATTTATGCTCTGTGCCACACCATCACCAACGGTTTGTAATGAAATTCCATGTTATGGCCTGAATATTTTGATGCATGTTACATCCATCAGTGACTTTAATCTGGAATAAACTTTTATAATTGCTGAATTCTGATGATGTCTGATTACACGCATCTGACACTGGGTTTAACCCTTCACTTTATTTCTACTTAGTGATGACAAAGTGGAACTACTTCCCAGACTGCTGGTTCTTTAACGAGGAAACAGAAAAGACGTAAAGGCTGTTGTGGCCCAAGATGCCTTTATAATTTATGAGCAAATCAGTTATAGTGAGCAAAGTATGAATGTAAAGTGTCCCTGCAGAGTCCCATAAAGACGCTCGCATTAAGCTGTGTTATCAAGAGCATTAAAGTTGACCTATAAGGCTCATTTCTAGGTACATATTCTTATCCTAGGACTCTACTAAAATAGCTTTTGATGTTTTATGGCTCAAAATTTTCTTTATCTTTTACTGGGCCTCAACTGCCCAGTGGGTAAGAGGGGCTTCTGTGATCCCAGCCAGAGATGTGCTCCTGAAATGATAATATGATTTCCTCTGACATTATGCAGATCCAAGAGTACAAAAACCTGAAACAGAGCATTGAAAAGTCAGAAGCCTGAGCCTTCAGCTTACAGGGATTCATTGTATGTACACTGGCCTCATTATTTGAAGCTTTCGCCATGTTTAATATCAACGTCCACGACTAGAACAAGATATATAAGAGAAAACAGGTCTCATAAATGCTCTGAAACTATTCAGCATGTAGCATTTGAGTTAACTCAGTTACCCACCGGACAGGGAGACTGTAGGAAGACTGTGACCTTCTCATCCTCCAGCATGAGCTGCAGGAAAAGCCTTCGAATGAAGCCTGAGATGTTACCGGAGACGGGCACGTTGCCTCGCTGAGGTGCAGACTGGAAGAGTTCACAGAGAACCTGCAGCCAAAAATAAAAGTCTTAAAATCAACAGACAGAAACTGATGAAAATCTAAACTTGGAAATTATTTTGCACAATATCAACAACAACAACAGAATTTATGAATGCAATGTTCTGGCATTCATATAGTCCTTATTCAGTCTTACTATCCATTTAAAGCACTTTAAACCAGAAGCAGCATTTGCCCATAAAGACATACTTTGCTTTATTTAAACACTTCATCTACCTCACATGCACAGACATGTCAGAATCACAAATTAACTGGGCAGGCGCGTCTTTGGACTGTAGGAGAAAGACAGAGTACCCGGAGGAAACCTGTGCAGCCACAAAGACAACATGCAAACTCCACACAGAAGGGCCCCACCCGGGGTTTGAACCAGGAACCTGCAGTGGTTGGCTCTGAATTGAGGTGACAGAGCCAACCACTGCTACATCGTTTTGCCTAATTATATTTGCAAATCAACATCTAAAAAGTCAAAGAAAGCTTCTGTCCTCCTCTAAATGAAAAGTAAAAGCAGACCTGTGCCATGAGGCGCTGGTTGTTAGGGTGGCACGAAATACACTGGAGGAAGAAGGCGACAGTGGCGTTCTCCAGAGCCGTCCTCTGCTGGGTGGTGAGCCCTCCTGCCTGCCCTGAAGAGGCCAGGGAGAAGCGTGACCCTGAAGGCTGAGGCTGGGATGGAGGGGGACCTGCTGCAGTTCCAGTACTCAGAGGCTGACAGCCTGCGTTGGCACCAGCACTAGCACTGGCACTGGAGTGGCACAGCAGGAAGAGCAATGCTGTCCACAGCGGGTTGACCTCTGGTCCTCCCAGCCAGTCCTTCATGGCGTGACTGTTGCCTACTTCTGTAAGGAAGCGCAGCACCGGCGCAGCCAGCTCTGCGGCCAGAGGTGGTCGACTATGTGTGGATGAGTGGTAGTGGTGATGGTGGTGTCGTCTCTCGGCCTGAGCAGCGGGCAGAGGGAGGTCGGCGCTGGCTAGGAGGCCGACACAGAACTGAACCAGGCTGCGAACCAACAGTGAGGGCAGGCCTGAGTCCAGCAGCTGCTCTATCGCTCCTGGTGACTGGGAGGCAGCTGCCAGTGTGGTTAGCTGGGACTCTGACAGATTAATGGGGGGTCTTGCATGCTTGGAGTCATCGGTAAGACCCGCTGTGTTTGCGTTGGCATCGTGCTGCTTTTTTCCATCGTCGGTCATAGCGAGGCGGCGTTGCTGAGCCTGAGAGTGTGTGGCGCTGGGCACTGACACAATCCCCATCCAAGACATGAGCAAGGAGAAGTAGCTGGGGTGGATGTGACACATGGAACACAGCAGGCTGTCCACAGCCTTCTTCAGCACAATGTTGCATGGTAGCGACATAGACCAGTTATACAGCAGCCTGCAGGGAAGAATAAGGAATGGAATCAGTAATAAGTCTGAATTTTTTTAATTTACTTTACTGGTGGATCCCACTATGTGTGTGTGCATGATTTATTTCAAGATGGTGACTGACTCAAAGAGCTCTCTGTTAAGCAGTGCAGGGAGGTCATAGTCAACTGGCAGCTCGTAGCTGTGCCACAGGATAGCTGCCACACAGTGGAGGTGGGAAGGTGATGGCATGAGGAGGCCGTACTCCCTCGATGAAGCAGAGGAAGAACTGGCAGCAGCTCCGGTGTAACCCATCGGACCGCTCATCTTGTGGGCAGCCACACGGGAAGAGTCATGGACCCATTGCAGAAGTGCCTGGATCCTGAAGGGTTAATATTCAGAGCTTTGGTGAATAAGTGAACACAAGGTTTTAAAAATAAAAACAGTCCTCAATCTCACTCAGCGAGAGCCGCCTCACAGTAGAATTTATATGCAACAAACACGATGAGATGACAGTAAAAGATGACAAGGAGAGTGTAAGGACACTTTTTACTATCAGCTTATGAGTCTGTCTGGAAAATCACCTTGACAGGAGACGGTTTCTCATCGGTTGCTATGCTTTGAGGGAAGCTAAAGAGACGGTCTGAGTCAAGGTAAAAACTCAGGAGTACCTGTCTTTGGTCCCAGAGTCCTGCGTGGTGCCCAGCTGGTACAGAATGTCAATGGTAGAATCTGAGGAGAGGCCATTAAGTCGCCCAAACAGCAGAGGACTGTTCAGATCTTTAAAGAAATGCATTAAAAGAATGACTGTCAATAGGCTGGATAGATGGATGGACGGATGGATGGATTTTTAATTTACTTCAACACAGCTATCCTATTTTTTAAACAGATTTCATGTTACCTGTCCCATAACGTGCTCATTTGGAAGAAGCTGTTTCCACAGAACAAGTGTTGACAGTTCGCGGGGAGGGGGTCAGAGCAATAATACTCCAACAAGTGTTATTTTTCTACTATTTAATGTTTCTGTGTCCAATCAAAGGCTTCGTGCAACAAAATCTCAAGATAACACTTTGCCAAGACCAATAATTAGAATTGTTCTTTGAGACTAATAAATATCCATTTGGAATTTTTAATTTTGCATTTTTGACTGTGTCAAATCAAATGTATTTATGTAGTATGTTCAAAAACTTTAGATATTATGGGACAGTCAATATCATACTTATTTGCAATAAATCAATATAGAAGATAATGATAAGAGAACATGACATTTACATTCATATGTACTGCAAGCAGACATTTGGTGACTATAAGATTAGGAACAGACGGTTACCTGGTGCATTAAAGCTGGAAAAAAAAACAAAACACTTGCACTACCTGGTAGAGCAAAAAAAACATCTGAAATATGACCATGCCTGTCTTTCAAACTAACAACTTAATTTATTATCCTTTTTAAAGTAATAAATGCAGATATTTTAAGGCTCTTTAATGCTTTTTAAGGACATATAATCATATCTTAGTAGTGACACAGCTGTGAGTGACTCACTGGCAGGGTCGGTGCCAGAGGCAGCACAGTTTCTCAGTAGAATGTCAATGAGTTTGAGTCCGATGCGAGTGGACTGCAGGCCAATCTTGACCAGCACAGCCTCAATGTTGGGTGAGTGCATGCCACAGTAAGGTGACATGAGCAGTGCAGCACAGGTCTGCAGCAGGTTGGCGGTGGGTGCTGCGGCACTGGCCATCATGGCTTCCAGGTCGCTGACGTGGGTCAGGCAATGGTGGAGAAGACGCAGCCAACCAATGCTGTACAGAGGGAAGGAAAAGGTCAGGACAACAGCCATAGAAGGACCAACACTCCTGTGTTTGGGATCCATTACGATTACCTTGTTTTGGAGACCTGGTCTTCAGAGGGGAGGAAGGGGTTGTTGACGGTTGCAGAGGAGGTGTTACCAAATGCTGTCAGACCCAAGAGTTTGATCTGAGACAGACCCAGGTTGCTGGCATCTCGAGGCCGGTGCAACCTCAGACACACAGCTGAAGCAACCTCCGCTTTCACCAGCTGGATTTTGATGTACGTCAACCCGCTGGTGATGACTGGCGTGGACAGCGGCAACATGTTGACCCCATCAGCACTGATCTCCACTGAGACAGAGGATGGGCAGGCTGGTTGCAAGGAAGAAGGGGACACAGAGAAACATAAAGAAACAAGTCTGAGTTTTTATACAAACTGGAGTGAAAAGATTTTGTCGTTTGCAGAAGTGATGGAAACTCAGTTGTAAAGTGAGTGCTACTCACTGGCAAGAGAAGCCAGGTGTGGCTGGATGTGGAGCTCCTTCAGCAGCACAGCAGCTGGAAGATGGATGGTGAGGTCACACCAGGCTTCCTCTGGCAGAAAAATGTAGGACCAGGCAGCCGAGCGAGCCCGGCGGTGGGGTGGGGTGGCCTGGAGGAGGACCTCTGCGGGCTGTGCTGTTGGACTGCTGGATGTGATGGTGCCTGTAAAGGGACAAACAGATCAGATGAGAGAATAGCAAAGTATGGTTGCAAAATGTATTCAAGTACTGCCACATAAGACATAAAAGGTGGAATCAAAAATGACTCAAAGCACCTAAAGGAGCAAAGTTGTGGAGTCCCTCAGCATTATCTGGCTCTGATGTCATCACTCTGGCTTTGAGGTTTCCATCTGCTGCTTTTCCAGGACCTGAATCTAAGAATTTCATGATGGTGGACACCATGCTGCGTGCTGTGTTCACAATGGCTCTTGTGCTGGTCACCATGTTGTTACAGATCAACTGGACGCCACCTGGTTAGAAACAAGAAAGGTATCCTTTTTTAAACATCAAGTATGACAAAAACTGCTGGGTTTTATTGCAGCGCAAGAGGACCTGTGCTTCAATTTCTAAGAAAACAAAGCCTTTGGAAAATATTTAAAAATATGCAAAAATTTGCATGTTCTCCTCCTGCAATCAGCAGGGTGGGAAAGGTGTGGGGTGAATCTGAGGACACTGATCAACATGAAAACATTCTGTTCCGTAATCACTCCCTGTAGATTCTAATACTTATGGACATATTTTTCCATGACAGTCAAACAAACATTCCATTGATATGCATCAATGTGCCAGCAAAGGCTCGGAAAAACAACACCGCAAGATAAAAAACAGAGATGAAAACAAACTTGTATTTGAAATACTTTAAGATTAATATCAATGTTTTGTTAAGGTTAAATAGAAAACTCAGTCCCAAACTGTACAATTTGAATGGGTTTAAAGGTTTTGTTGTTGTTGTCGGATATGAAAGCTTTAATCTGAGCAAGATCTTGGTTCAATATTTAATAACTATTTTGATCTGTGCTGTGTATACACCTACCCATGTCATGGAAGGCCTTAAGGGCCTCACTGGTGTCCAACACTCGCAGGATGAACCACAGAAGAGGCTCTGACAGCTGGCAGGTGGAAAGAGAACCCTAGAGAAATACACAATAAAAAATATATAAAGGTGTCAGCACTGTTTTTTTTTTTCCCCCCATACCGTCAAAGCGCAGCAGAATGATACTTACCTGTCTGCCCATGTAACCACAGGCCATGTATGTGAGGATGGGCTGGAGCATGACCTGGACCGAGGTGGCCCTCTTGCTCAGTGTGGTGAGGATGGTAAAGAGGCCGTCACCGACTGAGATGGCGTCCAGACCACCATGGAAGTTCTCATGTTTGGTCAGGTGGAGACCACTGGCTCCTGAAGAACACGGAGGGAGAAGTGTAAGCTCACAGCTGAGGAACAGTTCACCCACAGCAACACATTCTTCCTCTTAAAGTTGCAAAGCTGAATTCAAAATCCATTAATCAGGCTTCTGCAAAAGCTCAATATTTTTATGCTGTTATATTAACTGCCCATGTTAACTGCCATTACCGAGTTACTTTGCTGACTTTATGAACATCGGCTTTTGCGCTCGAGCTACACTACATTTTAGTATTTATCACCATCTTCTGTGGCATGAGATAGAGCTGTCTTCAAATCGCGACATTGGTGGTTCGACCCCTGGCTCCTCCAGTCTAGATGCTGAAACATCTTTGGGCAAGACATTGAACCACAAATTGCTCCCAATGCATCCATCTAAGTGTGAATGTGTACATGATAGATGAAATGTGCTTAAAGCATAGAATAAAGGGTTGTGCAAATGGGTGAATGACGCTTGTAGTAAAAAGTTGTCTGAGTGCACAGTTAGAGTAGGCAAGTGCTATATTTACAAAAAGCGATATATACATTATTGCTCAAAAGTTTGGGATCACTTGCAAATTTCATTGATTTCCAAAGAAAAACACATTTGTATGCAATTCACAAAAAAGTATCCTTTTCACAAACAATTCAAATCAAAATGTCTTGATGCATGCTCAATCATCCAGACGGCGAAAGATGAAAAGAGAAAGACCGTCTCTGAATCGAGGAGGGGGCCTAAGGGTACATCTTTCGCCGTCTTACAACGCTGTGATTGCAGCCATTCCCCAACTCTTCGTGGATGGTGCTCAT
>VUQH01055558.1:5702-17866 GCA_015106775.1 Etroplus canarensis | reverse complement strand
CCCATAATGTTGGAAGCATCAAATTGTCCAAAATTTCTTGGTAAGCTAAAGCAATAAGATTTCCCTTCACTGTAACTAAGGGCCCACATTTTTTTCCTATTCTTAGCTGACAGGAGTGGCACCCAGTATGGTCTTCTGATGCTGTAGCACATCTGCTTCAATGTTTGATTTGTTTTGCATTCAGAGACACTGTTCTGTATAACTTAGTTGTAACAAGTGTTTATTTGTGTTACTGATGCCTTCCTGATGCCACTGACAAAACAGTCCAACATGAAGTCCATTAAAGAGCCATTGTTGAGCTTTGTACCATTTATAAACTCCTCCATAGCATAATCAAAAGCACCAGACAAAATAACTTTCAAAGCTTTCATTTAAAAAAACAAAAAAAAATCAACAGTTTATTCTTTAATCATTTCGATGGGCTTGACTGATGTCTGTAAATTACAACTGTTGGTCAGCCAACAATCCAAAACCCAGAAATCATTAAAGAACACTAAGAAAAGCATTACAACTGTGAATCTTTTTGCAACAAAAAAAAACTTTATAGATTCATTAAGAGACTTGTTAAATATTTATTTTGTACCAAACCGATAATGGTCAGTCATCTTCGATCAGTGGAATTTTCGGTAAATTTTAGTAAATTTTGCATCAATCGTTATTAATAAATGTTATATTGCTTTTAGCTAATAACTTTAGGAGGAAACAAGGAGCCAAAAACCTGATTATTTTGGCAGTTCATAGCTCAGTTTATTAAATGCTTGCAAGATAAATACTCAAGCACTATAATGACAGACAAATAGGACATGATCATACACAGCAGATGTAATGATCCAGACAATGATATGAATCTACACAGAAAACATTATCAGTCAATATTAATCAAAGAAAGTGAGGACATTTTGTGCTGCTTACCAACGCTTAGGAATTTAACCATTCAAGAATAAATACAGGAGAAATGTGGAGTTTAACACTTTGGTTAGTTGTGTTTTTCCTCACTGTCTTCAAAATTGTCAAATGTCATTATTTTCCTCCATTATTCATTTATTTTGATGGGTGGAAAGTGTCCTGATCACATCCCTGAGAAAGTATGGGGACAATCTTGTGATCAAGCTAAGAACTAAAGGTCGCTAAACTTCTCACACATATAATTTATTTGTTTCATTTTTTGTTGGTTTAAATAAAAAGTGCTACTGTAGAGATACTCCTACCATATATGTGTGTGTGTGTGTGTGTGTGTGTGTGTGTGTGTGTGTGTGTGTGTGTGTGTGTATATATATATATATATAAAAAATGTAACTGGGAAACACTTCCCCCTAGTTTCACCTACTATGTCAGTTTCCAGTAGATGACCTTTTTAGGAATAGTTTAATTTTCCTTTTTTCCCCTGACTTCCCACACTGCTATGATGTTTTCCTCCTTGGCATGGTGTGAAACCATGCAATACAGTATCAGAACCCAAAACAGACTAGTTTTATATTTCAGTGTTCGTACTGCAGTATTACCTTGTTGACTTTAAACTGAGCATCGCGTGTGATACTTTCATCAAACTGTTTGTCCCAGTTGCCCTTGAAATAGATGGCATTGACCAACACCAGCCTGGTCATGCAGTCCAAGACACCCTGAGCCAGCAAATCTTTAATTTTACCTGAAGAACAATGAAGGCACATACAGGAAGCGATGACACATCAACTGGCAAAAAATAAAGTAGTAGTGAAATCAACTTTATGACATATTTTTATAGAAAAGGTGAAACATTTCTGCAGGACTATTTACCAAATCACTTCTACCTTCTCATGAAACATTTTTTGTCTAATACAATAAACAATCTTTACATTACAACCCAGAATTTCTAACTTGTGATCCACCTTGAGTTTGGTTCTCCACCCAGCCATTGATGTTGAGTCTGGCAGTTTCATAGTTCTTGATGAAGTCCACGGCCTCCAGCTCAGCATTGTAGTGCTTCCTGGTTTTCCCCAAGAAATCCTGAAACCAGTCAATAACACATTTACAGATTCCGATTCTGGTTTGTTTAGTAGAATTTTACAGCCACTTGTATGTTGGCCTTTTGCCTACTACCATAATAATCATTCCGTCTATGATAGCTTAATCATGCCTATTGTTCAGTCATCTTTCACACACACACACACACACACACACACCTCAACAAACTGGTAGGACTGCTCTCCATACAGTCTGTTGGCAACACTGAGAGCATATGGTGCATCTGACTTGTTCAGCTCACTTAGCAGCTGGGCAAAGCTACTGTGGACTTCATCCTGAAAACTCTTTGTCTTCAGGCACTGTGGATAAAGGAGATAATTGTTAAAAGATGCAGCAGTCAAGTGACACACCAGTCTACCAACGCTATTACACTGGCGTGATGGTCACCTCGCCTATTAAGTGATGAGACAAAACATGGTGGTTCATGATGGTGGCCAACCAGTATAGTTTAAGTAAACCTATTAAAATAATCTGGATATATTTGGTGTAAAATCTTTCAATTTTAAACTATCTGGTCATAAAAACAAAATACATCTTTGGTAATCAGTACTTAAAGTGGACCTATTATGCATTTCTTTATTTTCTGTGCACATTGCTACAGAACTGAAAATTAAAATCATCCAAAATCTTTTTAAAATATACAGTCAGGCTTCATGCTGCTATAAATGTTTGGTTTCTAATAGTTTTTTCTGTTTTTATGCTACATTGACAACTTAGCAAAGATTTCCTTATATGGCACAGGAGGTAGGGTTTACAAGTACTGGCTACTGTGTGAAGAAGCCAGGTGAGGGGTAGCCAATCAAAAGAGAGTGGGCTTTTATGTGAATCATGCAAAGCTACTCTAGCAGAGTCCGGTTAGGGAACTATGGAGCTGGAAATGAGCACAACAGGTCCTTTTTAAGTCACATGACCCATAATTATGTGTCAGTGTTAATGCACAAAATGTTATTTTAAAAGGCAAGGCAAAAGAACAACAATGCTAACACTGGAGGAAAAGAGAGAAAAGTTTAACACCTTTAACCCTGAATTTAAAGAACCAATGACCCAAGCTTTGACAAGCCTTTCTCCGACATTTACAGCACATGAAGACACACGCCATCCCTCCACCTTGTTGTTGTTTATGCAGTCATCTTCAAATTAAACTATTTAATAAGAGTTAAGGATTGCATGTTTTTAATAGTACACATCCAAATTCAAAGTCATTCATCATTATCTTCCAAAGACAGCCATTGTGATGCGAGAGTTATCAGAGTAATATCCTGGAACAAAGCAAATAGGAAACAAAAACAAAAATAACTTAGAGCAGCTGCTAATAAGAGATAAAAACATAAAGAGGCCATAAAAGGACAGGACTACATTCAAACTTATGTGATATTTTGGGGTTTGGAGTGGTTGGATGTACCACATACACAACAAACCTTTAGTAAACAGTTGCTCACTCCCAATATATACACATCAAGAACAGCAGCATGAAGGACATGAGCAAAGCAAAAGTACAAACACAAATGTGAAATTCTCTTGGTCTTCAAGGATCCCCCTCACCACACGACACCAATAAGACCAACTGTTAGTAATATGTTACTCTCTGTTAGTGTACATTTTCTCTGTTGCTGCTGTGTTACCACCTTCAGCAGATTCGGCAGCACAGACTGGACCTGCTGTTGCATCTGCATTGATCTTGCTGGTGCATGCTGCGGCTTCTCTGCCTTAGTGAAGCAGAGAACCTAGAAGTGCGATTAGAAGTGTTCAACATTTTTTTCCCCCATTCAGAAACAGCAAGTTAAAATGTCATCCTATCAGTGATATGGCTGAGTTGAACACGGCAGCTGCGGCGCAATCCCCTTATATGGGAAAGATCAAAACTTTTACCAAATCTGATGCCTGAACAACATGTCAAATCATAAATTGAATGCACTTTTAGACAGTAGTGAAAAACCATTAGTCCAATGATCAACTTTATTGTTTAAGTGTAAATAAATTCCCTACACACATTTGTGGTTGGTGTTGGTTGCAGGGGCAAAAATTTTTCCTATATGGAGGCATTCCAGGTGCCATCCAAAGAAGCTTTTGGCAGAGCCAAAAGGGAACCACTAGAAATATGATTCCATTTTTATTTTTTAAATTATTATTTACTCAAACAGACATTTTTGTGAACCAAATGATCAGAAATAAAAGGAATCCAAATATTTCTGTCAAAAAAGTTAACAGATTCACTGCCTTTAGTGTATCAGTTGGGATCAGTTGCACATGCGAGGTTGGTCCTCCACATGCCTGAGCTTCCTGATTCTGAGCCAAGAAACACCCTGGCGGCATCATTAGTTGTGGGTCTCGCTCTCTCACAAGCTCATCCTGCCCTGTAATGGTAATGCTAAGCCAAGGCAATAGAGAGGAACCACACCCAACATTCTTGTCAGGTTGCATTCAACACACCCTTAGCACACTGCAGCGATGACTGAAATTAGATCTCTGGAGAGCTTGAAAAGTATCATTTTCAGTTTACGGGAAGTTGTGCTTCCAAATTTACTTGTACCAGCTGGCAAAGAGACAATGAAAGTCACAAGCACTTCATTAAATATGGACTGCTGAAAAGTGTTTTTGACACCAATGAGTGCATGGCATGACCTAGTGAGGTAAGTAATTATTTAAAAAGGAACCTCTTTCTTTTCAAAAGGTCAATGCCTGAACTGGTTATCAACGTAAAGGTTTCGAACCAATGAATCCTAACCAGGGTTACATGTAGCTCAGGTGGTTCCTCTGCAGTAGTTATGGATGACTGAGAACACTAGAGCAACTCAACTAAACTGACAAAACCAGAAAATGCAACTTGGTTGCCATAACAGGAATATCCATGTATTGAGACATGTTTGAAAACTAGCGAGCCTGTGACCAGAGAAGTTTAACGTTAGCTAAAAGTAATCGACAACTGGCTGAAGCAGTTTAACACTTCTGAAGTAATTTATCAAATAATCTCTATAAGTGCTACTTTAACAGACAGAGAAGACTGGTAACCACTAATAAGACTAATTAAACAGGCCATCCAAATTAGAGTATTGTAGCTATACATACACCACAATAATAAAACCACTCTCATTCCAATGACCCTTGTCAAGAGAAGGGATTTGTTAGGAAACAGCAATGATGTGCAAGAAGCTGGAAAATATGCAGCACAAGGACATGAGTGAGGGTTTAATTATGATAGTTTAAATGACCTACCAAAAAAAGAGGTCAGAGTAAAGATAACCAGTGAAGAAGTGAAAGGTCATGGGTACCTGAGGCTCACTGAAGCCTCACAGGCTGCCTTGCAGAAGAGCTGCTATACCTGAAGCTCAAACTGCTGAAAAGCTTAATTCTGGCCACAACAGAAAGGCATCAGCCCACACAGTGGATGCTCCACAGCTGCAGAGCAGTCAGAGCATACATGCTGACCTCTGTCCACTGCCACGTGAAGCAATGCCCTATGGGGACAACTCACGTGTTTGTGAACATCGTGACTTAGTGTGTTCAACTGGGGAAGAGATGGTAGGAGGGTGCTCAAGAAGACAAGCCAGTGAAGGCAGCGTGATGCTCTGGGCTTAGTCCTGCTGGGAAACCTTGAGCCCTGACATCCATCTGGCTGCTTCTTTGAAAACTGCCATCTAGCACAGGGCATCTTCAGAGGTGTTACAGAGCCCATATCTCAATGGTTTGGATGCATTTGGGCAGGATTACACAATACCAGACAAGTGGTTTTAATGTTGTGGCTTATCTGTGTATTCAGGCATAATTTATGATAAACTTAGACAGGCAAGAACTTATTTTCATTCTCTCCCTATGACAGCTTGGATAGGCTCCAGCCCCCCTGCAACCCTGAAATGGATGGATGGATGGATGGATGGATGGACATTTTAATTGACCTCCAGGTTTAGGTTACACACTGACTGAGAAATAATGCCAGTGTACGTGCATTTCTAAAGTGGACTGAATTATTGCTTTACTGCGGTTGTGAAAATTCAACTGAAGTCAGTGCTGATTCACATTTCTTATTATCATTAAACTGCAATATGTGGCAAATGTTGGCCACACACACAGTCACTCTCACCTACTGACAAAGTCATGCATGTGAATGCAGTTTTATCACAACTTCTGACCCAGGCTGAATCACCATGTTATGTTAAACCCACACAATGAGAACACTTTCCAAAGAAAATTGCAGTGTTTGCTTCTGTTTTTTTCCTCTTGGTAGGGCTGCTAATGGACGCCTAACTAACGCGGAAACTGACAGAAAGTTTTACCAAAATACTCATTAAAACTGCAGTCCTTTGTCCCTGCTTCAGGTCCTAATGTGGCACAGGAGCTCACATCTGTGTGAAAAATGTATTGCCACCTCATGTGCCAACAACTGCAGTCATGAAATAAAGTTCTCAAACTAAAGTAAAGCTGTAAGGCTCTACTTAGTATGTAAAGTTGTATCTGAGCAAACCACAAGACTTTCAGAACAACGACAGACGAGACCAAAGAGGAGATGTTTGGCCATTATGCACAGTGCCACATTTGGCGAAAGCAGTACAATATATCTGCACAAACATCTCATACCAATGGTCAAGCATGGTGGTGGAGAGGTGATGATTTGGGCTTGTTTTGCAGCCACAGGACCTGGCCACCTTGCAGTCGACCATGAACTCCTCTGTACAGTATACTAAAGTATTCTAGAGTCAAATGTGAGGCCACCTGTCTGACAGCTAAAGCTAAAGGTCATTCAACAGGGCATTGATCCCAAGCACATCAGCAAATCTGTAACAGAATGGCTGAAAAAGAAAAGAATCATGGTGTTGCAATGGCCCAAAGTCCAGACCTCAACCTGATCGGAATGCTGCGGTGGGACCTTAAGAGAGCTGTGCGTAAACAAATGCCTGCAAACCACAATGAACTGAAGCAAGGTTATAAAGAAGAGTGGACTAAAATTTCACCACAAAAATGTCAGAGACTAATATCACACTGAAAACTATTTCTTCAAGTTATTGTTGCTAAAGGAGGTTCTAAAAGCTATTGAATCATGGGGTATGCTTATCAAGGGGCCGCATCAAGCAGTAAAATCTTTTTCACATGACTACACCCACTTTTGTAACAAACGCAGGCAACCTTCATTAAACGAGATGTGATTAGGCTGGTTTTACACAGTGAACTCTTTTATAGCTTGTCCCCGATCCTGTCAAATAACCAGGTAATAACTATTGCAACAGATGAAATAGAGGACAAAATGCAGATTAGCATGATATATTAACTATCGTGATGCTCTTCCAGGAATTCCTTCAAGCTGTATGTTCTAAGTCATGTTCAATAAATCCATTAGATTTCAGAGCATTATCATTTCAAAGGACTGCATTCTTGCACACACCCACCCACCCACCAGCATGATTTAACTGGGTGTGTCCTGGCTTAAGAAATCCTCTTGTCACATTGTTCTTGCACAAGGTCAACTTCTACCTACATTCCAGTTACCTCTTCTGACTACCTCAGTAAATTGGTAAATGGCAGAGTCCTTCTGTTTTTTATCATGGTATACCATCCAGAAGAGCAATTCTCTAAAGTCGCTGCCTATCAGTGTCTGTTATATTATTATTTTTACTCCAACAATGCATTTATTGTCTCTTATTTAAAAACCCCTGTGAAGCAGTGTACGTTCCACAGCATCAAGTTTCTTCTCCTCAGGCTCTTGAAAGTAAAAATCTATCACTAATTTCATTAACAGGATACAACTGTAAGTGTGAACAACTGTAAAAACAAAATGTGCCTATATGTACTCTTACTTGTATTCTGTAATTGTAAATAAACGAGTGTAATTACAGAGCACAGCAAATACTCTTAAAGCTGCTTTCCATTGAGTGTGTCAGCTCTGAGAAATCCCTTATGAAAACCCAGGCAGCCACACATAATGGGAACTGATAACATGTACCGATTACCTAGAGTTTTACTGCCTTTGCACTTCCGTTTTATAAATCATGTTCCTATAGTAACAAAGCACAGCGCTGCCCCTCATAAAACCTGAGCAGAATGGAGCTCTGCCATTTTTGCTGACGCTGAACGCCAAAACTGGTGATTCATACAGAAACTTGGGTGCGTTCAAACTATCAAATTCGACACACCATGTTCATGGAGCTTGAAACTGTCTCAGAGCTGTTTAGGCAATTTCAGAAGCGCGTGCTTGTTCAGTAGAAAAGCAAGAAAATGACTGAACCAGTGAAAACAGGCAGTGATGCCATTTTAACAAAGACAGGTGGTGAGTGTGAGGGCGTAGACTGTTGTACCTCTGACATCTGCGTGGCTGTGTTGCCTCCAGCCCCCAGCAGCACCATAGCCAGGGCTGAAGAAATGCTGAAAGGGGAGAAAAAGATATTTGCCGTCTTGTCGTTATCGCTCAGCTTGTTGAGCAAAGCCAGAGAGAAGGTGGTGTTGGCCTTGGATAGAGGGTCTGATGATGCCATTGTGTCTAGTACAAAGAAAGAAGGGGAAAAGGGTCACACCAAGTTACACCAAGTAGGGTTCATTTGATCTCGCCAAGGTTCAATTTACCTTAAAATAAAAAGCAGATTCACCAAGAGATTGTAAATATATCTTACCGACCACTTTATTAAATACACCTTGCTAGTACTGGATTGGACCCCTTCGCAACTGCCTTAATTGTTTGTGGCACAGATTCAAAGTGTTGGAAACATTCCTCAGAGATTTTGGTCCACATGACAGCATCGCACAGATTTGTAAAAATGTGCATCCATGATGCTAATCTCCCATACCCCTAAGCTGCTCTATTGGATTGTGATCTGGTGAATGTAGAGGCCAATTGAGTACAGTGAACTCAATGTCATGCTCATAAAACCAGTTTGAGATGATTTGAACTTTGTGACATGGTGTGTTATCCTGCTGGGATGGGTACGCTGTGGTCATAAAGGGATGGCACAAGTCAACAACAATACTCAGGTAGCATTAGTTAGGTGGCATTTAGATGATGCTCAAATGGCATTAGGGGCCCCAAAATTTGCCAGGAAAATATCTGCCACACCATAATACGACCGGCCTGAATTGCTGATACAAAGAAGGATGGCTCCATCCTTTCATGTTTTCTTCTGACCCTAACATCCAAATGTTACAGCGGGAATCGAGACTTATCAGACCATCTGTCTTATCTAACAGGAGTGGCACCCAGTGTTGTCTTCTGCTACTGTAGCCCATCGGCTTCAAGGTTCTACATATTGTGCATTCAGAGATGCTCTTCTGCCACTCACTGGAAACCTTCTCTTTCTGGACCGGTCTCTGTAAACCCTAGAGGCTGTTGTGCCAAACAATCCAAGCAGATCAGCAGTTTGTGAAATACTCAGAAAAGCTTGTATGGCCCTAACAACCAAACTGCGTTCAAAGCAGAGTTATCGTAGCTTTGTATTTTCTAATTAGTTTTCATTGCTATTTCATTTTGAGTTATTATTTTCAATTCAGTTTAGTTTCCAGAGTGGATTTGCTTTATTAGTCTTTATTAGATTCAGTGTTTGTTTTAGTTTTTTTTGATTATCATAATGTCGAGATTGTAATGTCAAGAAAATTTAGGTTGTTTATATATTATTTTATAAAAAAATCAACATATTTGCTCAGGCAAAGATGAGCCAACTTTATTATGAATTCTGCTGTATGCACAGGACTTTCACAGATTCAAAATACAGGTCCCTGGACCCAGGGTGTACAGTGTAAACTAAGGAGGGACTAAGTACAAAAAAATGAAGAACCCCACCCACTCCTTTGGCTGCTCTCTTGTATTCTCCCCAAGGGGTTGCCACAGCGGATAAATGCGCATTGGCAATTTAGCAGAGGTTTTTTTTTTTTTTATGCTGGATGCCCTTCCTGACACAACCCTCCATGGTGAGAGGGGCTTGTGCCCCCACCTGGAATAAACCAGGGACATTTCACTTGTAAGGTGAATAAGTAAACCACTCACTACAGGGACACTACGTACAAAAAATGAAAAAGCAAGTAAATTAAAAAAAAACAAAAAATAAAACTGAGGTACAAGTATATGTGTAAAATATACATAGATACATACCAAAATACATATATTTATAATCACACATGTATACAAATATATATACACAAATAAATGCTCCTTTGGCTTCTCCCTTGAATCCTCCTCAAGGTGTCGCCACAGCGGATTAATGGCCACATAATATGTATAATTATACGATGTATCATTACTACTACTATCATTACCAACACTATCATTAAAAATTCCAAGAAGAAGAATATTTAAGAATATTCAGATCATGTGCATTAGTCTTTATAAATATGAGGTGTTCAAAATTTATTGTCTATATCCACATGGTGGAACTGGTTAAAAACTAGATGAAGGTCTATATACACTGCAGCGCAAAATACAGAAGGAGACTTTTAGGTGTGAAAGTGGCAGCATATTGATAATGTAACAAGCAAATAAACACTCCGCAGAACTCCCCAGGCTTTTCCCCTGAATCACCACAGGAAACTATGAAAAAATCCTCAGACTCTGTTTGGGCCGTATCATCAGACAAGCTGTCCGATCAAATGTGACCACAACGACTAAAGCTAAGGACATTTCCAGTATAATGTTTTATTTTATTTCACTTATTTGTGCGAGCTTGCAACGTTAGTTTAGTTAGTTCTAGCTTTTATTTTACGTAACTAAAAACATTTTTCCCTCACTTTGTTTTAGTTAGCCATAACAGTGTCCCCATAGCATTGGAGTTTCCACAGTCGCCTTACAAGCAAAAGGTCCCTGGTTTGATTCCAAGTGGGGACACAAGCCCCTCTCACCATGGAGGGGTGCGTCAGGAAGGGCATCCAGCATCAAACCTCTGTCGAATTACCCATGTGGGGACCCTCTTGGGGAAAATGCAAGGGAGCAGTTGAACTATAATAACCTTGGTTTAAAGTCACTTAAACCACCTTTCTTCTCGAGTCTGATGCCCGGTTTGAACCATGTCTACCTGTTTAACCCTTTGATACATGAATTACGACATCTTCAGTCAAGATTTTTTTTTTTTTAATCATAAGTCTTTTTATATCCCTTTAGGCATGAAAACAACAAATTAAGTGGAAAGCTGCATTTTGCAAAAACTACATAACAACACATTTTTAATGCTTTTAAATTTTTGCAAACCCATTTAATTTCAGATGACTTTAAAGACTAGGGCCCAGCATGACCTCAGTATGCTGAAGCGTTGGCTGATATCCCACTATAGCAACAAAAAAACACAAGACAATGGCTTTTGAACATCTGTCCACTTTAGTGACCACCATAAATGAAAGGGCTGAACGCACAGAGCTGGCTGCCATGTGACTTTCTGAATAGAATTCAGGATACTTTAGCAATCCCAGGGGAGAAATTGCACATTTGCCTCAAAGAAGAGGTGAACGGGTGTACCTAATGAAGTGGCATGTGAGTGTATGTTAAGCTTCCAGATGAGTCAGTGGGATAGAAAGAGCTGAAAGGCTGCGCAGGGAAGTGGAAAACACTGCTCATGTTGTTACACATTACAGCACCGTCCCAGCTGCAGACAGCAAGTTTACATGTAGAGAGTTAGAAGAGACCTGAAAAAGGTTCCAGTAACACCAACCGTGATGAAATCACATCTCTGACTTACCGACAGGGTCTTTCCTTGTGATCCTCGGGCGATCGGGAGTCTTTCGGTGACTGAAAGCTGCAGTTTATAAACCATCAGCTTTATTATTTACAAACCGACACGCCCCAACACGAGCTTCCGCGTTCTCAAATGTCACAGTACAGAAGCCGAAAGGGTGCAAAAAAGCACTGCGTCCCTTTAACGTCCAGCAGCTGCAGTGAGTTTCAGGTCCCGCGCAGCTTATTGTAAAGTTAGCCAACATTTTGTAACATTTAGCTTCAAACATTACGAAAATATGTGGAGTTGTTCAACTTATTTTTTAACCAGATTTACAGCAGTATTTGTAAACTTTATATAGCCGAATCCTAATGTTAAGTGTTAAATTTATATGTTTGGGTGCTCAGTGAAACTAAATATTTAGCTAATGTGCAAATATGCGCTGCCGGTCAGCGGAAGTACCAAAATGAAAGCCCTAAGTCTGCCCAGCCCTATATACCTTCAGCTGAAGGTATATAGGGCTGGGCAGACTTAGGGCTTTCATTTTGG